>JAYMFT010094977.1:0-13917 GCA_038088735.1 Panulirus argus | reverse complement strand
CATAATGTGGGGTTTCCAAGAAAGATTGGATGTTACAGTAATACCAAGTATGTTCATTGAGTTAAGAGGTGGAATTATAGAACCGTCAAAGGAGAAACGAGAGTTGTGAGGAGCTTTCGATAGAGAGATAGGAAGAAATTGGGTCTTAGAGGCATTAAACTTAACTAGATTTAGAGAAATACCTTTTTGTTGTGAGGAGCTTTCGATTGAGAGATAGGAAGAAATTGGGTCTTGGAGGCATTAAACTTAACTAGATTTGGAGAAGATAGGAAGAAATTGGGTCTTGGAGGCATTAAACTTAACTAGATTTAGAGAAATACCTTTTATAATCTAAAAGAATGTAGGTTATTAGAAAAATAATCAAGCATTTCAAATATGAAAAACTAAAATGGCCACCATCAGGTGCCAGCTGAATGATCAACTGATGGAAACAGTCCCATAGGTTTAAAACAGCTCATAATATAGAAATAAAAAAAAAAAGGAATGTTTTTATTTGCTCAATAGTAAGTGCATTTAGGACTTTATTGCCCTGCACTTTGTGCTCATAGATGCTCAAATAGCTCAACAATTTATGCCATATGCTGTAGGAGCCTCATAAGAATAAAAGGGACTTGAGGAGCAGGAAGGTAAAGTGAGATAAGGCTTACAAAATAAAATTGGTCATTGATCAACCATTTCAAAACAGTGCATGAAGGGATGATTTTAATTCTAGAATAAACAAACCCAGGAAGAACCAACAAAGAAGTTAAGAGTGACTCAAAAAGAAAGTATCAAACGTAGACTATTAGTTGAAGTATATAATGAAGCCTGAGAATATTTATGGCACTGTAATGCATGCATGTAGAGGAAAAGACAAAGTTTACAGTACATTAGAACATAGAGTGAAGCAAATGAACATGAACAAGAAAAATATAGTGAAAATAATGAGTTAAATGAAAGACAAAATAAGAATACAAATTAGAATGATAATGTGATGACTGAAAGCATAAGAATGAAATCAAAGAATGGTAGGAAACAGTCAGAAAATGAAGAGATACGTGTACTGTAAATATGTTGGAAGACAATATATCACATGAAGACGGTAAGAGAAATGTGTAGTTTTTGTTGAATGTGAGTATAATCACCAAAAAAAATATGGTTGAGAGCACTTCTTTGTGTAACAATTGATGCCAGATAATGTGATGAGAGAGAATGTGAATATGCATACCCAGAAATGTGCTACAGTTTTTTTGTAGTGACTGACTTGGCACAGGCAAAGCATACCCAAATTGAGGCCATCTCAAAGTGAATGAAAAAAGTAAAAGGAAAAGAAAGTAGAAATGAATTAGGGCTCCACATATCTTTCTAGATCTGATTCTTTAATAATAAGGAAAGGTTACATAAAAAGGAAGAGACAAAAGAGGGAAGAGAATTCCACAGCTTATATGTTCAAGAGAAGAAGGAGGTATCAACTACCAATACTCAAATGGCTGGACTCCACACACAAACTGTGGGAAGCAGCAGCCAAACAGCCATATGTGGGTCATGGGTCCAAACATTGGGGATGGGGACACATGCTGGCAACTCACAAGAACAGTGAGGAAAATAGACAGAGACATGTTTTGCAGAGACTCATTTAATGGATTTATGTTTAACAGATAGGAGATACTTAATTTATACAGTGTGTATAATACTCATTAAAGAAAATTAATCAAATTTAAGAGAAAAAGCACCAGGTAATATGGCTGTGATCATCTTTATTTACATTTTCTAAGCCATTTGTATACAGCCCACCATAATTTCTGTCAGTTCAGTCTCAGTTGCTCTCTTTTTAGCTATCCCCATACATGTATGTAAAGATTTTAAACCCATCATGTTTAGAAAATGGTCTGCAAGTGTGAGAGTAGATAAACCATCCAAGATGCCCAGGAAAGTGATTAATATAGACTTAAACATGCAAGTAGTGTGCAGAGTTGAGGCAGGCGAGTGTCAGGCACCTGTGGGTCAGTTGCTTGAAGTAGGTTCTTCTGCAATTGAAATGATACTTGATAACAATAAGAGGATAAAAAGAACTGGCTAGTCCATCACGTTGTAAGTTGCAATGAATTTTTGCCACAAAGGACTATGCCACTGAAGGTGATGGAGAAGAGACTAGGAAGGTGCTGTTGGAGTATGGCAGTGGTGATTAGCAACACTGCAAGCTCCAAAAAACTTGTGAAAGTTGATTGGATTAGTTTTATGTAGTATTTATTATATTAACAATGTCTTCTATTGTACATAACACCTGTATAACATTTGCAGAGACATTGCTGTTACTGAAGGAAGCCATTCTGTAGTGCTTATTGGTATAAGAATTGACATTGGACAGTTCTTTAAGAAATGTCGGTATAGAGCAACCATAGGACATAACATGACATTAAGTTTGAGTTTTGTAAATAAAGATGTATAGAAATACTTTTGTAGCATAAAAGTGGTGAATGAATGGAACAGATTGACTTTGGTCATGGTTAATGCAGGCATCATACTCAGATTTAAGAGGTTGTATGAAGGAAGATAGTGCTCAAGAGATGGGACCTCATGAGTGTGAAACTCCCTCCCCATACTGTACAAATAGACAAGTAGGTAATTACAAATAGGTAATAGGTAACTACCTTGTCAGAAATACATCTCCATAGGCACTGTGTTATAATTACCCCTTTTATCAGATTTTTCACTTAATGGAGATTCCAAAAGAATACATTTCATCATCTCATAGGAGGTCTCTATGTAGTATCTGTATGACTCAAAAGTAGGTTCTTAACTAATGCATGAATTAAGTATCTACATATTTAGAGAAAATATTGGAAAAATTTTACCTAGTCTGTCTTGGAGTTCTTATTGTTCTGTTCAAAGCTTTCATTGTACACTCAATGAAAAACAAGGTAGATTGTATTTTTTTTATTTTTTCTCTTCATGCCTCTTCAGCTGGTTCTTGAATAATCTTTGAAATAATAATCATTTATATATTAAAAAAAAGGGGGAAGCCTATCCCAGCTCCTTAAGAAATGTGTGTGCAACAGATAGGCAGATATGTCAGTTTTTTGTCCTTGTTTGCTATTTTCATTGTTTATATATCATTTTCAGTATCCATTGTTTATGTTATATATTTAATATTATTTCATGTGTTTCTTTTTTGTGTATGGTCTCAAAAGTCCAGAATATATGGAAAATAATGTGATTATGTAGCAAGAATTGATGTATCACTGATATTTTTGGTACCTATCTTTTGCTATGTTACACATCACCTGTGTTCAACATGAATGTAGTGTGGTGGTTCATTCATTTAACCTGTTTTTCATAAGTTGGATGTTTGTAAGTAGATTTCATGCATATATGTATATACAGGCTTCACTAGACTCAGCCTGCATTTGGTTATTTTGTGATTGAAAACTCACCTTTGGCTAGTTGTATCATCAGTGGATGCAAGAGGAGTACAAGCTTGTCAAAGAACTTCTCACTCCGAAAGAATGCATCCTTTCCCTGCTACTACCTTTGGTCCTGGGGTTATATAATTGATTTATATGTTATTTTTTTTTCTTTATAGAAGCTGATACAGCAGCTATCCAAGATGTCCAAGGTGCTGTAGGAGGTGCACCTTTAGAGAACTCCAAAGAAGAAGACATGGCAGATAGTGATGGCTTTATTGACATTGATACTGATGACTGCTCTGACACAGCATCTGTCAGTAGTGGGGCATCTACTGGATCTTTGGGTAAGTATTTGGGATTTAATTCCTTTCATTTTCTTGTAAATAATTTTTATATCACTTGTTCGCTGTTTCCAGCATTAACAAGGTAGTGCCAGCAGTAGACAAAAAGAATGGCCTCATTTCCTCACATCTGCTGTCTCGTAGTCATGCATAATGCACCAAAGCCAGAGCTCCCCATCCATAACCAAGACCCACAGACATTTCTTTGGTTTCCCCAACTGCTTCATTTACCTTGGTTCAGCCCATGAACAGCATGTCTTCCCCCAATAAACCATATTGCTCCAATTTGCTGTATCCTTTGTACTCCTTGCATGTTCACTCCGCAAACGCTCAAAGTATCTTTTACTCTATCCTTCCACCTCCTCATTAGTGACATCTTTCCCTTGTTCTCTCCACTTCTGACATGTATATGCTCTTAGTCATCCTCTCCTTACTCATCCTATCCATACATCCAAACCATTTCAGCATACTGTCTTTAGCTTTCTCAGACATAGGTACAAGGCACCCCCTCCATTTACTACCTCTCCTCTCTTTTACCCTACCATTTCTTATTCACAATGAACCTCCTTACACCACATATTGTCCTTAAACATTTAATTCTTAACACATCCACCCTCTTCTCTACATTTTTATGTAAGGCCCATGCTTTGCATCCATATACCACTGATAGGACTACTGTACCATCATACACACCCATCTTTGTCCCCAAAGATCATGCCCTCTCTTTTCACATGCTCCTTAATGCACCCTGGACCTTTGGCCTGTTACCCACCTTATGACTCACTTCAGCTGCCTTAGTTTCATTCGCTACCATATCCACTCCCTGGTACTTGTAGCATGTCACTTCCTCTAAGTTCTTTCCATTCATACTCACACTTCAAATAATCTGTTGCTCCTCACTGTTGTACCTTATTTTATTCACATTTACTTCCAACCATCTCATTTCACACACTCTTTCAAACTCAGACACCAGTTTATGCTGTTAATCACTTGAATCTGCTTCTAACTCTGTGTCATCAGCAAAGAACAACAGATTCACTGCCTAGGCCTCTCCACCTTAAATGGACTTCATACCTGCCTCCCTCTCTAATACCCTTACATTCACCTCCCTCACTGCCCCATCCTAAAAACAATTTAAGCAGCCATGGTGACATCACACATCCCTGCCATAGACCAACCTTTAACTGGAACTGCTCACCCTCCTCTGTTCTTGCACACATGCCATATTCTCTTGATTCACTACTACTGGCAGCTTTTCTCCCACATCATATATTCACAAAGTCTTACACACAACATCTCTGTCAACCCAGTTATACACTTTTTCCAGATCCTTAAATGCCACAAGTCCCTCTGTTTCTGTAAGTATTTCTCACATATGTTCATCAAAGCAAACCTGACCCATACATCCTCTGCCACTTCTTGAGACATGTTGTTCCTCCCTTAGTCTGAAGTTCTGCATGTCACCACCTTCCTAGTCACCAATGTCTCTTACAATTAACTAGGTACACTCAGTGTACTTTTACTTTGTAATTTGAACATTCACTTTTGTCCCCCTTGCATATATGCATCAGCACTATACATGCATTCTGCCAATCCTAAGTCACCTCATCCATTAGCCATACAAACATTGAAAATCCTATCTACCCAACTGCAAATCCATCCACTTTACTGCATTTCATCTTACATGAGACTTTCATCACCACCTTTGCTTTCATTATATCACTTGACATGACTCTCTCACTTCGTATATCTCCATGTCCTAAACATTCCACATAAGCCACATTGTTATCAAACACTTTCAGCAGCACTTAAAGATACTCTTTTCTTCTCCTGTTCACCTGTTACGACTTTCCCATTTGCCCCCTTCACTGATGTTTTCATTTGTTCTTTTGTTTTTCTCATACTATTAACCTCTTTTAGAAGCATTTTTTTTTCCTCATTGAGGTTTGCAGACATTCCTTCACCCCAACTCTCATTTGCCCTATTTTTCAGCCCCTGCACCTTCCTCTTGACCTCCTGTCACTTTCTCTTATACATCTCCTAATCATGTGCACTACTTACCCACAAATATTGCCCATTCACCTGTCTTTCCTCTTTCACTAGCAATATAACTTCCTCATCCCCAGAGAAATAGTTTACAAACCAGTCAGTCTCGGTGTCAGAACTGATTATTCCTCATTCCTCCTGCTGTTTAACTGCATTTCATTAAGTTTTAGCCCTATATTGAATTTGCATATCTGAAAGTGGTGAAATCTGTTGAAATGAATGCTAGAATTGATTATAAGTGTATTTTAGAAAGCTGATTATTAGAGCTTGCTGTTTTCTGTATAGGAGGAAGTGTAGGGTATACAAACTGATTTTGTTTATATCAAATAGAAGGATGATTAGATCTGAGGGGACACACACATCTTTTTATCTTTAGAGATCAGACATGGCTTGCGTGCAGCATTACGGAAATGATTGGATGATCATTTTATAAATCCAGTTTATGAGATTCTCTAGACAGAAAGTATTTGTTATAGCTCAAGTAATGATTGTCAAAGTTCTTAATAGTAATTTGTAATTGTAGAATATTCTTACACCAGTTCGGGGAATTGCAGCATTACTTGTTGTCAGCTCTGTAAAGTGTTTGGCTTTGATGATACAGTTTATGGAAGTTAAAACCCAGATATTCTGCTCTGTTATAATAGTCTGTTTTCATGATCCCAAATTGAGAAAACCACTTATTAGTATGAAGACTTTTATTGGAGCCTCTGAAAACACTCTGCTAGAGCTACCCTCCACCAGTAGCCTATTGAAGGTGAAGCACTAAAGGCTAGGAAGTGGCGCTTAAGTTCACCAGTTATGGAGACTCTTTTGCCGTGGCCATTCCCTTGAGGGGGTTCCTGAAGGGAATGGGTATCAGTGAGATAGATAGACTTGCATCCATGATATGTATTAGAAATCAGTGGATGGCCTATATATAATGTTTGATTGTCCTCGCAGAATACCAAAGACTTTTGCTTGGGTAATTTATTAGTAAATGGCTTCAATCCTGTTAGTAAAATGGTCAAGCCTGTCATTTTATCATCTGACCATCTGCCAATTTTATTTTTTAGGGCATATGCCATTTATGTTTTAACTAGGCACCAGAGGCCAAAGTGAGCTGGTACTGTTTGTAGGACAGCCTTGTTATTGTTTAGCAAGCTGTCATACAGCGTGTTTCATCTCCATAACTTTCAGTATGTAGTCATGAGCACTGGTGAAGCAGCTGCACATTATTGTTGAAAGTAACACATTATGGATTGAAGGGATTGAAAGCCCATTGTGTTTTCAGCTAACTTTGTGAGGGCTCAAAAGTTAGTCTTGCAAGGGAGGCATGCAAGGACAAGGTTAAGTAATCATCAAGATCAAAACTTACATGAGAAATGGGGATAATGAAAAGGACTTGTGAAGGAAAGTAGTGTGAAGGTAAGAGTTAAAATCAAGAAGGATGAATATTTGGTGCTTGAAAGGAAGATATAAAGTCATACCTGGTAGCTTAGTCATGATAAGTCCAGCAGGCTTAACATAGAGGGTATAAAAAGGTTTTGGGCACTGTTTCAACACTCCCTAAGTCAGAATGGTGTGATGTGATTGTTTCTTATAGCGAATGGTTGTTTAAAGGTTAATTCTTTTATGCTACATTAAAATATTTTGGAGTTTTTATTATGACCGGAGATTTCCATTATTAGGGAAACGAAATAAAAAGGGTCCAGCTCTAATGACCAAAATGATGAAGAAGTGTAGACTAAAGCGAGCAAAGCGAAAACCAGCCAGTGAGGGAGCAACAGTCAAGGCTGGAGACCAGCTAGTGGTTGAAACATTGATGACCACATCCAAAGCAGATGTTGTTTGGCAG
The DNA here is from genome assembly GCA_038088735.1 of Panulirus argus. Taxonomy (NCBI): domain Eukaryota; kingdom Metazoa; phylum Arthropoda; class Malacostraca; order Decapoda; family Palinuridae; genus Panulirus; species Panulirus argus. Next base: position 6,310 of record JAYMFT010094977.1, on the reverse strand, counting down.
GTGGGTCCATTACGTATCTACTCTGATTAACTCTTTGATACTTGCTGTCTCCCTCTATGTAGTGGGGTGGCTCATATACTGCCTGTAAGTACCTCAGTACCATTACATACCTGCAAAGTTTTTTGTTGATGCACCTTTCAGGTCCATGTATCTCCTAAAGTTTCTATTCCATGTTAATTGTTTTTCTTCATGGCCTCAAATATACTTTATTCTTAATTATTCTCACTATATAAACTAAGTCCAATGTACTACAGAGAGAGCTCTTATTCACAGGGGTCAAGGATTTTACACTCTGACCTCCATGATTCCTATAATGTAGGTTAATGCTCAGTCATAGAGGCACAGCAATTTTAGAGTAATCCACCTAGGCCTACAATGTAGTGATCCACTCAGGCCTATGATATCACTGACAAGGTGGTGTTTGTGGCACCTCTTGCCCTTCATCCATCATTCACTCCCTCTTTTTTCACTGCTTCTCTCCTGCTTACTTTTGTGTATCAGCTTCATCAGTTGCTGCAACCTTTGCTTTTATTATTTTGAGAGATGGTATTGTGTGGTATTATTATTATTACTTTTTTCTCATACATATTCGCCATTTCCTGCATTAGCGAGGTAGCGTTAAGAAGAGAGGACTGAGTCTTACAAGAAAAAATCCTCACTTGGTCCCCTTCTCTGTTCCTTCTTTTGGAAAAGGTGTCATACCAATACAGGAGGCTCTTCTGTTTTTCTTATGTTGCACTTTATTAACCCTGTGGGTGCACAGCTAAATTATTTAGCCTCCTCCTTTCTAATGTATAAAGGATAGCTGAATAGTTTCTTTCAATTTGTGAAAGAGTGCACATAATATTAGATAAAAATCTCAAGAATTATGACTTATTCATTCAAGTTAAGAAAACTACGTCACATACTGGATTAGCTCTCTCTCTCTCTCTCTCGTGTCATGGGCAAAAGTCCAGATCAAGGCCAGGCCTTAATGGGAACTTAAAGAGATTAATGATAGGGAAAAAGAAAAGACAAAGGAAAGTATTTACAGATTTTGGAGGAAGTGACATTTGTGTTCACTTACATTTTGTATTTTTTTATTACAAAATGCAGGATAACTATCAAAACCGTTGTTTCTTTATGAACTAAGAGTTAAGCACTTGTAGTTTAGGAAAGATTCATTATATGGAGAATGAATGCTATTATGTGTGATTGGTATTATGAACTGTGGGAATGATTGTCCATTCAAAGTGACTGTAGAGTGTGAGCTGGATTCATGTCAGCCTGGGGTTAAATGTGTGATTGAAGACTTCTGTGGAATGCAAAAATTCTGTTCTTTGAGACATTGTGTCAGTTGTGTTAGGTGTTTGTTGTTGCCACTGTGGTGTTAGGGTCTTTTGATTTGAATGTAAAGTTATCTGTGTGTCAGGACTTTCATGTGCTGGTTTGCTGTAGGAAATAGGAGGTTTGATAGGAAAATATTGAAGAAGGTTGAAGAAAGGACTGCTCTTTGGGGAACTCCTTTATATATACTTTAAGGTTTTAGAGGCAAAGCTGTTGTAATTGACTGTGGGATGTCAGCTGGCTATGAAATTGGCCAACCTCTTTTTGTCATCGTTGTTTAAGGTGGTGTCAAGTATCTTTTATATGAGGATGTTTCATTGGACACTGTCAAATGCTTGAGTGATATCTATTGCCACTTATATTGTGCAGCAGGGGAGTTGTGGTTGTTTGAAGCCATCTGGTATGTGTTGTGTAAGGTCAGTGAGTTGAGTGGTGGTGGAATGATTGGGTATTGCAGCCATATTGTGTACGTGAGATTGGTATATTATGCTTCGTTCTGTTGTGGATCATTTTTTCATAGAGTTTGGAAATTGAAGGCAGTAGTGAGGTTAAGTGGTGTACAGGGTTTTATGAATGTTATTTTATAAGCAAGTTACCAATTGCTATGGATTTTGTTGTATAGCCAGGAATGGTTGAAGGTGTTTGTAAGTGCTTGGTTTGTAACTGGGTCAAATTGTTTCATGTGAAAATTTAATATGTTGTCAGGACATGTTGCAGGAGAGCTCTACAGGCTTTAATTGCAGTGCTTGTACCACTGGGAGTGAAGGGTTGGTGGATAGTTGTCTCTAGGTGGACTTTGTGTAGCTTTTTCATGACTTAATTGTTTATGGATGAAGTTGGTTTATGGCTGACTTTTCTGTAATATTCATGTGTATGTTTGTGTGTTCTTTGGAAGAAGGGATGTCATTGGAATAGGTCAGAAGTGTATCTTAAGTTGGGGCTGGATTAGTGTGGTAATTGGGGATTTCTTCAATGTGTGGCAGAATTGGTTTTATGTCTTCAGGATCATTTTGTTTCCATGATTAGGTTAGTGATGGTGTTATCCAGGGTTTGGATTTGTTCTTTGATATCTAATGATGATAAGTGGTACTGTTTGAGCTTGTATCTCTGTTTTATGAGGTGTATAACTTGTGGAGAGAGGTTTGAGATACATTGTTTTTTATGTACATTTGGTATGTGATTTTTGCTGGCTAGGTTGGATATGTTAATGAAACATAAGATCTATGGATGAGAAATCAATTATACTGAAGTTTTGGAGCTTTGTGTCTATGTGCTATGTGAAGGTTGGCCAGTGTGTTCTCCAGTGGTTTAAGTTTTCTTCATGGTTGTGTGGATTGGTTCTGCCAGGTGTTATTATCAGGATGGGCAGGTGTTCAGAGGGCAGGTGATCCATGCTTGTAATGCTAGGTGAGCAGAAAGTGATTTGTGGTGAGATCAGCTGCAGGAAGTGAGGGGGCTGGTTACTTAGGGAACTTGAGTGTGAGTGTGATGCCAAGTGGGATAGTGGACATGGAAATCTCCAGAGAGAGAGAAATGTTGGGTTTGCTGGTCAGGTTTTGCAGTTGGGAGTATATCTTTAAGGGCATGTGGGAGTAGGTATGTAGCTGTTGATTATGTTGTAGTTAGTACTGTGAATTTCTTTTCTTATGGCTTGCATATATAGCGTGCTGTCATTGTTTGAGTTGTTTGATGGTGTCAATAGAATTGGAGAAGGGTATGGTTTGTTGGGCAAGTACTCTGAGTCCTCCTTGTCTTAACATCTAGAATTTTCCAACATAGTACCAGTCTGAACACTCCCTCCTACTACTGCCCTATGTCACATCTGTCTTCAGTATCCAAACTCTGTGAAAAACTGAGCCGCAACAGAATCAAGCAAATCGTATCACTTTCACACAACATGATTTCAATCCCAACCACTCCACCGCCACACTACATGCAGACCTCTCACAACATTTCCTACATGGCTTCAACGAACCACAACCCCCACTCCACACAATGCATGTGGCACTAGATATTAACAAACCATTTGACAGTGTTCCCTGATACAACCTCACATTAAGATACTTGACACCACCCTCCACAGCAGTGATAAAAAGTGGTTGGCCAATTTCATTTTTTGTCTCCTTGCGAGAGGCACTCACAGTGGCTTTATCCCTAAAACCCTAAGACTGTACAATGGAGTTCCCCAGTGAGCATTTCTTTCTCCAACCTTCTGTAGTCTCCTCCTGCATTATCTCCTATTACCTCTAACATATGATCATCTCATATGCAGTTGATCTCATAGTCACATCACAACACCCTGACGCTGCAGTAACAATAACAAAGATATAGCATTACAGTAGACAAATGTAACAGTAGCTTACCCAGAACAAAATGTCAGCATCTTCCCAGAAGTCTTCAGTTCTGTGCCAGCATTCAAAGAGTAAGGACACTTTTTTTGCAACTTGTGATATTCCATACTTCTTCCTGGTTGAACCAGTTACCATTTTGTTTGATCATTCAACAGTTATTTCTGCTAAAAGTGAGCCTGTTCAAGACATAGAGACCTCTTTAATCAAAGTATCTTGTAACAGATTTTTGTATAATGGACATGAAATTAAATATTCATTAAAAGAATTTATTGAAACTTATAGCTAACAATTTACAGATTTTCTGTAAGATATGTGTTTGAAAAGTCACCTTGCACAGAAGGTCAGGTTTGGAATGACTATAGCATTGGTATTAGCTTGAATTCTAGATTCTGTCAGAGACATTATGCAGTTTGCATACTGTAATGGGAGAGGTGTTAAAGATGCAACCGTAATGTTATTACATCAAATTCCTCAACATCTTGACATGCCCAACACTTATGCAAGAGTTTTATTTATTGATTTCAATAGTGCATTCAATACTATGCAAGTTTTATTTATTGATTTCAGTAGTCCATTAAATACTATACATCCTCATATTATGTTAAAGAAATTACATTTTTTTAAGGTAAATAGCAGCCTTATTTCTTTGATATATAGTTACATAACAAATAGACCACAATTTGTAAAATTTAGAAATGTTAACTCCCATACCATATTTACAAACACTGGTGCTCCATAGGGCTTTGTTGTATTGCCTTCATTATTCACTGTACATGCAAATGTTTGCACTAGTAACTACAGAACCTGTTTTGTTGTCAAATATGCTGATGACACAATGATTATTGGAAAATTAATGGATAAATATGAATGTGAATATGGAGCTCAAGTTAATGACTTTGTTCAGTGGTGTGATGAAAATTACTTGAATCTGAATATCAAAAAAGACCAAAGAAATGGCGATGGACTTTCACAAGAAGGAAAAGTGCACTGAGCAACTAATTATTAAAGAAGAGCAAGTAGATATTGTGGATGATTATAAATACTTGGGTTTGATTATTGATGGTAGTCTAAATGGTGATGTTAACACTGAAAAGGTTTATGGAAAATGTATGCAAAGAATTCATTTTTTAAGAGTTTTAAAAAACTTGAAAGTTGATAGGACTAGTCTTTCTGTGTTTTATAAGTCAGTTGTAGATTCAGCACTTTGCTTTTGTATAGCATCATATTATGGATGTTTAAGTGTAAAAAACAAGAATAAACTTAGGAAAATCTTAAAAAGCTAGAAAACTGGATGCTAATGTAACTGCACTTGATGCATTATATTCAAAATATGTTTTAGATTTAACTGATAGAATTATTAGTGATTCTCACCATCCTCTGAATAATAACTATGTGTTAACCATTGCAAAAAATATGCAGATATAAGAATTCATTTGTACCGCTAAGTATTGAATTCTACAGTCATGTAAACTCGAAAAGATAATTGTTCATTGCGTATGATGGTATTGATGTTTATGTGTGTATAATAATGGTGCTGAACCAAATCTGTTGTCTTTTAATGTATATGTATACTCTTAGCTACTGAACTTTTACATTATTTTCTTTTACCTTGTGTATGAGACTGAATGTGTATTATAACATGGCTCTGGATCCTCAGAGAAGATGAAATCCGGCAAGGTGGCAGGATTGGATGGTATTGCAGTTGAATTTATTAAGAAAGGGGGGGTGACTGTGTTGTTGATTGGTTGGTAAGAATATTCACTGTATGTATGGGTCGTGGTGGAGTGCCTGAGGATTGGCGAAATGCATGTATAATGCCATTGCACAAAGGCAAAGGGGATAAAGGTGAGTTTTCAAACTATAGAGGTAGAAGTTTGTCGAGTATTCCTGGAAAATTGTATGGAAGGGTATTGATTGAGAGAATGAAGGTACGTACAGAGCATCAGATTGGGGAGGAGCAGTGTGGTTGTAGAAGTGGTAGAGGATGCATGGATCAGGTGTTTGCTTTGAAGAATGTATGTGAGAATTACTTAGAAAAGCAGATGGATTTGTATGTAGCATTTATAGATCTGGAGAAGGCATATGATAGGGTTGACAGAGAGGCTTTTTAGAAGGTTTTAAGAATATATGGTGTGGGAGGTAAACCGCTGGAAGAAGTGAGAATTTTATTATCAAGGGTGTAAGGCATGTGTACGAGTGGGAAAAGAGGAGAGTGATTGGTTTCCAGTGAAGGTCAGTCTGCGGCAGGGGTGTGTGATGTCCCTATGGTTGTTTGATTTGTTTATGGATGGAGTGGTTAGGGAGGTAAAGGCAAGAGTTTTGGAGAGAGGGGTGAGTATGCAGTCTGTTAGGGATGAGAGGGCCTGGGAAGTGAGTCAATTGTTTTTCGCCGATGATACAGCACTGATGGCATTTTCAAGTGAGAAACTGCAGAATTTGGTGACTGAGTTTGGAAAAGTGTGTGAAAGGAGAAAGCCGAGAGTAAATGTGAATAAGAGCAAGGATATTAGGTTCAGCAGGGTTGAGGGACGAGTTAGGTGGGGAGTGAGTTTGAATGGGGAAAAATTGGAGGAAGTGAAGTGTTTCAGATATCTGGGAGTGGACTTGGCAGCAAATGGAACCATGGAAGCAGA
>JAYMFT010094965.1:0-28117 GCA_038088735.1 Panulirus argus | reverse complement strand
ATGTTGAAGGCTCCAGTCACGGACAAAAGTCCACATCAAGGCCGGGCCCTAATTGAAATATAGAGAGAGTTGAGAAGCTGGGAAAAACAGACAGGGAAAGTATTTACAAATTTTTGAGAAAGTGAAAAACATGTCTCTTGAAATGAGCCAGGCATCCTTAAAGTAATTTTCTCAGGCATTGAGCTTAACTTTGCAAGTTATAGTTCCTGCAGACAGCTGACAATATACATCTGTAAGGCACATTGTTGAGATTCTGTAGAGGTTTATATGGTTTATTAATTGATTTACAAACTGAATAAAACTCTATGGAAGCTGAACAATGCTAGGTGAATGTACATTGTGAGCCATCTATAGGACTCATAATTTGCTAAGTGAAGCAAGATTGCATGAGCAAGTATCTTTGATGAGATACTAAGTTTGTCAGAATAGATAACAAAGTAAACATAGTTTGTGTCACCAATTACCATACCTCTTGATGGCAAATAAACCCATAGAAATATAAAAAACTTTCCCTCTTTAGTAATGGTGTGCTATATATATGTAAACGTAGCTTTCACTATTTGATGTATTTTAACTGAAAAGGCCAAGGATTCGAGAGGTAAGATATTGAGTCTGTCTTCATTTTTTGTTATATTATGCCCCTGCTAGGCCAAGACCTGAGACTTGTCATTTACTTTACTTTTTTGAAAGATGGTATGCATATCACCTGTTTCATAACATCAGTGACATTGTCTTATACTGATTTTGCCTCAGGTTTTGTTAAAGGGCACATGTTGTTTACTTTTTTTTATGGTAGTACTATATGATTTTAAAATTTTAGTTTCCTTAACATCATTAAATTATTTAGTAAATTCTCATTTTTCAGAAATGAGTATAATGAAATATTCACAAAAGAAAACAGTCATTTGTGTAATCACTTATGATTTTTACCAAATGAGCTGCAATGGCAGCACTTAAAGGAAAATCTAAGGGGATATTGATATAGATTCACTGGCATGAGTAAGAAAACATGCACAGTAATAGTAAGTTCATGGCATCATTTCCACAGTCCCAACATGGCATGGTAATAACTTCTGAGTACTTATGTTTATACTAGTATTATTATGAAGGGAGAATGAGCTATTTTGCACTAGTGCTAGTGAGTAACCTATATAAATCTGAAATTTTTGGCTCAGAAATTTTGAGAAAGCAGTTCAAGCATGTTTATAATGATGATAACATGGTTTTACATATTTCCCAACCAAAATATGTCAAAATTTTTTGGTCTTATTGATTACCATGTAACCAGTAAAGTGAAATGTGAAGTCCCCTTCAGTGATTATACATCAGCAAAAATGTGTTGGCATTTTTTTTTTCTTTTTCTATAGGGGAAGAGGATATTGCAAAAGACAGTTTTCATGTACATATGCATGAAAATTATTTTGATGAAGGAACTGCAAGGTGAAACCATGTTTACACTTAAATCAAAACTGCATTATTTTTCATAGTCAGACTGATTTGAATGTGTTTTGATTCTTATGGGATATGGAATTTAAAGATTTGTCAGTCAGAGGGATGTACCAAATGCAGTACCTTTCACCTAGATATTGAATAATATGATCAGAACATGATTTATGAATTTTTCTTAATGAGCATTTCTATGAATGGCACTGCATCCAGTTTCAGATCTTTTATGTTTGTGTAGTATATTGGTGAGTATTTTACTAAAGGGCAGGAGTTTTTATTAAGATATAAAATAGCAAGCATTAATACGCAGTTTTTTACCTTTCAGAAGGTGTTCCATTCTCATTTGGAGATTTTTTTGTGTTCCTGAAAGACCCATAAATCTGAGATGATGGCTGAAGTTTCTGATGAATCAACCTTGTGGATATGGAACAATTCTTGTCATGCCATATTGTAGTATCAAGTTTAAACTTCATAGGAGTTCAGGTTCATAGTGTGCAGCTTAGGCCAAACAAAATAATATAGAATAAGACAGACTTAGAAAAAAATATTTTAATGCTTAGGGTTATGCCATGCCAAACTTTTATGAAGTGAAAGCTTCATCTAAGGTTAGGTATATGAGATATGGTACAGTATTATCTATACATGCTATGCCAGAAATGTTAGGAAGAAACAAGAGCCTAAACAACAACTGGAGGGTTGCTTCTTGAATTGGGAATTTTAGATATGGGATTACATATATTGATGCTATATAACTAATTCTCCTGGGAGTAAGGATGACAGTCACATGATATTCATCAATTTTCAGACTTCAAAATCCAAGCGATATATTCCCCGTCGAGCAGTCCTTTATGTCCCAGGCAGTGATGATAGAAAGCTAAAGAAAATACCAAGTCTTAGTGCAGACTGTATTGTAATGGACTGTGAAGATGGAGTAGCCTTATCCAAGAAGGTAGTATTCTTTCTTAATCTCATATGACTGTATTCTACTATAGGTGCAGTAGGGTACTGTATTCTCTTCCTTCATACATGAGTTCTGTAGCAGCCAAGTTCTTTTAGTTATACAAAAAATCCATTGTGAATGTGGTGTAGACCTTATACAATACTGCAATAATGGAATACAAGTAGGAAACTGAAAATCTATACCCTTGGGACCAAGCAGTGTTTGGGTATCAGAATATTATAGATTTTAAAGATATATGGGCCACAGATTGTGGTCTAGACATATCATAACCTTAACTAAATGTTTTGTATACATATTGCAAGCTCAAACATCATTTTTAATATATGCAAATGTATCCTTTATAAAACGTTTGATAAGCAAACTGGTGGTCATCTTAAATATGCTGGACCATGAAGTCTTTGTAGAATTTATGAATATGGATATCCAGTATTCTACTTGTCTCTTTACTTGTAAATATGAATTACAGTGGTTACTTTAATTTTTTTTTTAATATAATATGAAATTGGCATTTTCCCTTCTGATCTATGCATGGTACATAATTATTCCATCATTTTTTTTTGCGTGACATTTTCTCTCTCTTTATTGTCTTTTTCAAACATAAAATGTGTTTCAGGTATAAATGATGGACATTATTCCAAGCTCTTACTTCATATAACATGGAACCACTTAAATATGCATGTTTCTTGCCACATTTTCTTATGAGCTAATATTTAAACCAACCTCTTGCTTAAGTTAATTTTGTTATCCCCTTAGCTGTGGGTTTCTCCATGATGGTTAAGAACACAAAACCAAAAGCCACATTCTCATTACTGCATGCAGGAAAAACATACAATAACTATGATTAGTCCTGAGGGTGATCCGGAAAATATGTATAAGAATGTGTGTTTTGAAGAAAAGTGGAAAACCATCACTCTCTTGTAGGTAGAGCTATGTGAGCACTGAAAGGAGCTATTTCTTAGTAAGGGTTGAATTATTGTTTTATCTCCTAGAATTAGATTTAGCTTTAGAGATTCAACCTCTCCACTCTCATGAAACATAGAAGGGACTCAGTGACTTCAGAGCAACCTGCCCTAGCCTGCAAGATCATGTCTTGGGTGTGAAGTTGCATGAAGCTGCCATCCATCCCTGCTGGTGTCTCTGCCTCAGACCTGTTACTATCAGGAATTAGGAGATGGTTTTTTGAAAAGAAGTGAGGGGAAGGAAGCAAAGGAGAAAATATATTGTTGCTCTTAATGCATTTCCAGTTTCCTCGAGTGGACAGAGTCATATGAGTATCTGAGAGTATACCCTCGTGAAGGAGGAGAGATTTGAAGAAAATCCAAATAAAGGCTAAAGAAGGGACCTCTCCATAATGAAAAAAGCTAAGGAAGACTGAAAAAAGGATCTACCCATAATGACAGTTTTGGTCCTCATTCTGTACCATTCATATCTAACTAGCATACTCAAAGCCACTTAAGAAGATCGTCCAGATTTAAAATGATGTTATGGGATTAAAGGAATCTGTCAAATGCCAAAAATTCCTTTTGGGTAACTCATCCAATGGGAGGGACATAAAGAAAGCCAAGGTGAAGGCCACTAACCATGCATTATGGGCCTAGACAGCCCTATTTGTGAAAGAACCAACTTCTTAATCCATCCAGAAATGTACATAGCAATTAAAGGTTTAAAGGATCTAGAAGGATATGTGTTCACCAGAGTAATTTTCTGTAAAACCAAGGAAATGTTAAAAGTCTTGATTGCAGAAAGAATGTTGCTCCTAAGGAAAAGTTTTCCAGGACTGTATTCAAGCAGGTTTATTCCTGAGTTCAACTAACTCATTTTTATTGAGAAACTTTGGGTTGGGATTAATCTTTACCTTTAAAAGATGACCTTCAGACCTCAGTATATTTTTATGCTTAAACATTGCATGAATTTCACAGACCTCTCTTTCTAATCTTAAAGCTATAAGAAATAGTTTTCATAAGAAGATGCATAGTCATATTGCCAATAGTGCCAACAGACAGTCAAAGTACTAGGAGTTTGACAGCTCCCACTTTTACAGATGAGGAAACTACAGACTTCCCTCAAAAAAATATGATCCCAACAATACACTCTACACAGGGCTAGAAACATTAGATTAAAGTCTCACATTCAAAGGCTTCTGTAGAGTGCTCTCGTATGAAGCAGGAGTATTGCTGGGTTTATTCTTGTCATGGAAAAGATTAGAGAAAAACTGTAAGCATACTGATTCATTTACAATAGATTCTTCAGAATCCCACAGAAAGCCTTGAAAAGATTATCAAACTGCCTGGTATTTTGTCATTAGAAGAGCAAATATAAGTAAAAGATCATTTGTTAAGCATTCTCTTTGCTTTCTTCTTAATATCTGTTTAATAAAATCCAAATGTGAAGGTTACAGATTGCAATATTTTGATGCTGGTTCCCTTTTGGATGGTGATGACTCTCTCAGGTACTTCAAGGATTCATAAGAGGGAAGTTGTATGTCTGCATTAGCCTTTTGCAGTAGAGTTATTTTACCTACTTAGGGGCCACTAGACTTGCTGAACCTTGAAAATTAGTAAATTTAGGCATCAATTTCTCATGGATCTCTTTTGTAAGATAATGATAACTTGAGTCCAAACATTCCAGTCTAAGGCCTTGATATTTACCCCTACTACTTCTGAACTGAAGAGAGGATAATATTTCTCAGTAAGAGGACAATAACCTTTATCGCAAAAAGATCCACCTAAGGATTCTATTATAATGTCAGGATCCACCTAAAAGCAGTTGTTCCCTGTGGTATCTCAGAGCATATGATTCTTGACCTTGATAGGACAAACATTGCGGATTCTGTATAACACTAGCATAAACTTTTTTCATGCTTCTAAAAAACTCTCACCAGAAGAGGAAGAGAATGACACAAGCATTATTTATTAAACAGCACAGCTGTGATGATCCCTGTCAAAATTGGATCTAATGACTCTGGCTTAAAAATAAAAAAAAAGAGAACCATCATTTCATTCACTTAGATATATCAACAGCTCTGAGCCTTTGTTCATACTAATGTTTTTGTGACCCTCATGAGAAAAATAATCCCACTCAGAGTTTGATGGAGCTGTCCAGTCTATTACTGGGTCTGCAGGGGTTCATCTAGCCTTGGGATTTTGCAGATCTTCCTTGCTGGACCACCTTTCCAGAGCTTCATAAAGTTTTCTGGGATTTCTCCCTTGAGCCAGTTAGAAGTATACAAACTCAACTCCTAAAGAAATAAAGTGACATATATAAAAACTGTATTGCATGGAAAGAGAATGGATATTGTTTTTCTTGACTTTGCTAAAGTATTTGGAAAAGTTAACTTTGGAAGAAAGCCTTTCTGTATGTGGCATGAATCCTTTATACTTTGGGATTTTTTTTTTTTTCTGGGCAATGCTTGAAGTATACTGGTCATGTTAGGATAAAAAGATTTCCTGTGATTTTAGGTCTCATGCTTCAGGTTAAAAGTCACTAGTTCCACAGCAGAATGGCAGAAACCAAGGAATTTATATGAAGCTTGTTACTTCAGAGAGTATTTAATAGTTAAGGCTTTTTGAATGTTCATACCTTGATAAAGCATTAGACAATAATGTTGGTGAAGGATCATCATGGTTTCTGCTAATAGGTACTTTCTTGGACACTCTCTCTTTGCAGAAGTGTATATCTGGAAAGATTTAGCCAGAAGTTTATATCTGGAAAGATTGAACTTGGACAATGCACTGAGTAGAGATGAATTTCCTCCTTGGTGTGCTGTGGGAAAGATATGATTTAAAGATATTGGTTCCACTGCTGCAGAATCAGGAAATTTTTCTTTGTATGTGGATCCTCCTTCCCCTTAAGGCTATTTAAGTAAGGCTACATGAGGTGAGGGTAAGTGAGGGATTGGCTTAAAGAGTCAGCTCTGAGCTGATAAAAAGCATGTTTTTATCATGAGACCCTTCATGTAGCCCTCAAATTCTTTCCTGGCCTACCATTTCCTGTGGAGGTTGGGTGACTTTCTGATGACCTTTTGGGTTTTGAGACTGAGATACATGGAAAGATTGGGCATGAGGTTGCTGGCATGATAACGGCTAGTTTTGGCAGTTAGTGATTGCAGTGTTGTTTTTATGAAGATTTTACAGAATGCTCTCAGAATACATTTTAGTTAATATTTTTCATGCATGAAGTGTGACTGGGATTTTTAGTTACGTTTTGTCTTTATTCCTTAATCACCTAGGGTAAACCCAAGAGCAGCAACAATATTTACATAAGTTAGGGTTCTAAGCTTAAAAATGTGCTTTCCACTAACTCATTACCAGCTTAGGATTCTTAGTTACTATGGCCTATTGGAAAGTGAAACATACTGGGTTAAGGATGAAAAAATCATGCAGAGTCTGCATGTTTACAAGAAGGTATATTTCTTTCTTGATTCACATGAAAATTGTACTGTTTGTTACAGAAAATGGCATACAGTCATTCATTTGTGGTAATGTTAGCATATGCTGGTTTTTAGAACATCAGTTTCTTTTTGATCAGTAGGTTTCATTTTTCATCTTTCTATTACTCTGTGACAGAAAGGCCTATTAACAGAATGCTGACATACTCCAAAGTGATACTACTTTATGACTGGTAGCCATTTTAATATTTGTTTTATTCCCTCTTCTGCTAACCTTTGTATTTCTACCTTTTGTCTTTTCTGACAATGACAACCTCTCTTCTTTTTTAAAAGGCAAGTTTTCCACATCTTCAGAAATGTCTAGAATTTTAGTTCTCATTTTTCTTTTATTTTCTGTACCTTTATTCTTCATTTAGGGCCTAATCTTGAATAGTACATCTGTCTGTGATTGAAGCCATTGACAGAAATAATGTTACAATTATAGTGCAAAAGGGAATGTAGTTGTATAAGAAATGTAATTTGTTCTATAACTGTTATCATTTCATGTCTTGCAGTTATTCAGTATGGAGTGCAGAGTTTGTAATATGTTATTAAAGAAAAGTAATTACTTGAATAATTTTTTACCATCTTTCCTCTTAGGAAACAGCAAGAACCAAAATCCATCACGTCTTGCAATCTCAAGAAATCGATTTTACAGGCAAAGACTGCTCAGTTCGTTTCAATAGCGTGGAAAGTGGACTTTGTGAGGCTGATATGGTGGAGATTTTGTCTGCAAAGCATCTCCCATCCACTGTACACCTCCCAAAAGTGGATTCCCCTGAACATCTGGAATGGGTACTGTGAAATGTGTAGTTAACATTACTCTGTAACTGTTGGCCCTAGTGAGCTAGTTATCCATAATTAGATCTCTCACTAATGCACTTATTTCCTCTTTCTTTTCTTCTAACCAGTCTGCATCTACTTCTCATACATTATCATACTTTCCAGTTTACTCCTTACTCTAATGTTCAAATTTTTCAAACATACACTTTCCTTGTATAGTTTGTGACTTTCCTTTCATTAATCATCAAGAAATTTTGAGTTTACCAGATCAATTGGGTCAAAACTTTGACTTGTCTCAAGAATTGTTCTGTCCTTTTTGCTACTGTGCCAGAGGAATACTCAATAACTTCAACTCATGCAGAATCTCTTGCTTTACAAGATTGACTTATAGAAATTCATGATATTATGCTAAGGGGACTATGACAGTGCTGCATTTCAGAAAGAATCCATTTTGTTTTGGTTTTGACAGTGATTCATCTGGACTTAATAATTGTTATGTTCTCAAACTTGTATCCAGTCTGTACATGTAGGTTTATTGTTAGTTAATGGATTACATGGTTAGAAGAGAATAAACTAGACTTACAAGTCTAGAATGGTATTAGATTGTTAGCCAGATGTTTATTGAAAAATTGCTGTTTATTTAATTATACAAGTGCATGAACAGAGAAGCGTGAAAGATTGACCGTTTTACTGCATCAGTGCCAAAATTCATTGCCTGCCATGTGGCTGGAGATTTTCAAATACTCTAAAGGTTATTCTTTTGATTTTTGTTAAGAGTAATCAGAACAAAAATTTTTTTTAGGTAGAAGGGTGTACAAGCCAGTATGTTAAAAAATTATTGACATGAGTTTCATGCTATGATAATTATGTTCCTTCACTGTTTGTTATATAAGGTACTTCAGAGGTACAGTTAAGCATGCATAGTTAGATGTGTCATATTTTTGGAAGTGATATTGTCATGAACAGATAAGACAATTAATTGTTATCATCACTGATATCCTTTCTTTCATAAAAGTTTTTAAGTTTTTAGCTTCACAAATCCACACATAAAAAGAGGGTGTCACAAATCCTCACATAAAAAGAGGGTGAAGATCTTGTCCAGGCCTCATCAATTTACTGATACATGGAAAAATATAGGTTAGAGTCCGTGGAATGTCACCACAAGCATTAATGCGGTTATAATGCATGGGATGTCGCCACAAGCATTAATGGCAGTATGTTCCATCTTGAGTTAGAGATGTGTGATTCAAGAATTTTGATCATATGTGATGGAGCTGCAGTAAACAAAAAATACCATAACTTATGCAGTTGCTGCAGTGAATGGATTAAGTAGGTAATGTGAACTCAAAAGATGAAAGAAAAGATTACCTGTTAGTAGTGGGACTTGAAGTAATGTTTAGTAAGATATTCTGATGTAGATTGATACATGCATGAGCTTCATTCATTCATAAATGAAAATGAGTAGCATAAGAGCTGACTATTTGGTCATCTGTATGCTTTATGCAAATGTTTGAGCAGATGAAGTTTTACTGGTACTTATTTTGCTTTGCTTTCCTTACTGCTATATTTATAACTGCTGTTGTCAAATATTAGAAAATTAAGTTTATATATGAGTACTTTGGTTGATCTTGGAAATATTGTTTGAGATTGTGTAATATGTTCCTCCATTCCATTTGGCTGTGTGTATAAGAATATATAAAAATCATCCTGCTTGTTTACAAAAAAGAAAACTTTGGCAACCAAGGAGGATCATGAGATAATGCATACTTCTCAGTTTACAGAGAAATTAAAGTTGGCCCTGAAAGATCACAGCACCCCAGAAAAGTTACGTCTCATCATCTTCATTGAATCAGCAGAATCACTTCTCAGTCTCCCCACAATTTGCCGCAGAGGAGTTGAATTGTCTAAGGATGCTCCCTTTGACCTTGATGGCATTGTATTTGGTTCAGATGATTTCTGTGCTGATATTGGTAAGAAATTGTATTTGTTATCATAGGTATTATTTTAGTAAGATGCAGCATATGCAGAAAACCTTGTCCGCTGTCTGTATATATCCATATCTCTTATGTCCATTCCCTCTACGAACTCACATCAATGAGGTAACTAGAGCAAAAGAGTCTCCACATATCCCTGTCCTTATGTGATTCCTTTGCATACACCATTTCATGCATTCTTCCACCATTTCTCAGTCTCCAGTATTCCTCCACTCTGTTTCCCCATGTCACAGGTTCACAGGTGGTCGTCCTTTCACACAAACACCTTTGATTATACTGTCATTTGCTCTCCTTGTAAACTCCCTGTCTTGCATTCTTTCCACATGCCCAATCCACCTCATTGTATTATGTTTCACGCACTCTAGCACCCTACATTTCATTTCCCTGCATTCATTACCATACAAAATCTCTCATACACCCCATCATTTCTTTCTTCGGTTCATCTAGGCATACCACATCCTTCTCTGAAATAGCTCTTTTCCACAGCCTGGGTTCTTGACCTCAGTGACTCATTCCCTGTTCATGTTCTGCCTGCATAGGTCAGGATTAGGAGGATTGTGCTGTCCCTTAATCCTTTCTCTACTTCCATACTTACACCTCTACCCTTCATGATTCTATTAAGGGACTCAGTGACTCTTCTGCCCTGTACTGCTGTCTCTCTCATCTCTTCTTTCATATCACCTAACTTACCCAAGTTAGCTCCTGAATACTTAAACTCTCTAACTTCTTGCAGTCATTCTACTCCCATATCTATAGCACAGTTTAGCACACTCTCTTCTCTCACTCTGTAAGGCTCTGCAAAATCTATACTTTCACTCCATTTCCTTTCAAACACCAGTACTGTACTTTTACTCACATTTACTTTCAGTCATTCCATCACTCTCAATCAACACTATTGCAAACACTTTTCTTGACATACTAAACACGCTTTCTTCATACTTGATCACCATTTCAAAGTAGTTAGTGCCAAGCTTTAGTTCAAGTGAGGTTGTGCCAGGAACAGATGAAGAAAGGCTGCATTCACTCACATCTGTCATGTGTAAAACACTGAAACCACATCTGTTCACAACTAGGCCCCACAGATCTTTCCATGGTTTATCCCCACTCCCTTCACATACCCTGTTTCAGTTCAGTGACAGCATGTCAACCTCTGTATACTACAACATTCAAATTCACTCTATGCCTTGCATGCCTTTCACCCTTCTGCATCTTCAAGCCCAGATCACTCAAAATCTCTTTCACTCTGTCCTTTCATCTCCATTTTGGCCTACCCCTTCTCCTTGTTCTCTCCACTTCTGACACATATATCCTCTTTGTTAACCTCTCCTCACTCATTCTCTTCATCTGTCCAAACCATTTCAGCACACCCTTTTCAGCTCTCTCAACTACACTATCTTTATTACCACACATCTGTCTTACCCTTTTCTTTCTGGATCAAACTACCTCACACCACAAATTGTTCTCAAACATTTAATTTCCAACACTTACACCCTTTTCTATGCATCCTCATCTTTAGCCCATGCCTGGTGTCCATATAACATTTTTGCCTTCTCAGACAATAACCTCTCTTTCCTCACATTCTTCAGTGCTCTTAGAACCTTCGTCCCCTCGTGCAGCCTATGAATCACTTCCACTTCCATGGTTCCATTTGCCATGACCACTCACAGGTGTTTGAAATACTTCACTTTCTCCAATTTTTCTCCATTCAAACTCACAACCCCTACTAACCTGATGCTCAACCCTGCTAAACCTATTTACCTTGCTTTTATTCACATTTACTCTCACCTTTCTCCTTTCATATATAGTCTTCTGAGCTCAGTCATCAACTTCTGCAGTTTCTCCTTTGAATGTGTCACCAGTGCTCTATCATCAGCAAACAACAACTGACTCTTCCCAAACCCCCTCATTCCATACAGACTGAATTCTCGCCCCTCTCTCCAAGATTGTCACATATTACCTCCCTCCATACTTCAGCATTTCAGCCATAGTCTCATCCGCTCTACCTTCAACTTTATTATAATTATCACCCTTTTTACCTCTCTCTCTCTGCTCTAGGCCCATGCACATATATATTATTCCTTCCATCCTCCATACCCATGCATGTAACAACTACTGCGTCACCTTCTCCCACATTCATCAGTTATTCAAGATACTCTTACCTTGCTCCTTTCACTTCCTTTGATTTAACAACTCACCTTCCTTACCTCTCACATTTCTATTACCATTCTTGCATCAACCTTTTTCCTTTTTCACCTCCTTCCAGTACTGTGTATTACTTTCACCCATCTTTCTTCCAAAATCTTCATATATTTTTCTTTTTTTTTTTTGCTTTCCTCTGTCAGCTTCTTAACTTTTCTCATATGCATCTTTTATTCTTCCCTCCTCTTTGATGAACTTCTGTTGGTACATTCCTTTTTAGCAGTCTACCACCTGCTTCCTTTTTATGAGGTTTACATTGCAATCACTTTATGCAGGAATGTGCCCCATGCCATAAGACTAGAAAGGAAATTAACTGGGAATAAGAAAAATATTCAACTGCTGGAGTGGCCTGGGAACTCCACAATCGAGAAATGCAGCAACCAGATGAAAGTCAAGCTTGCTTCCTTCGACTCTTCATCGGTTTCTTGTCTCATTCAGGAGATCAAGACCCTGTGGACCCAAAACATTGAAGTAAAATACCTCAGGAACCTTGCCAATTCTATGCCTAGACTTCTGCAGATGGTAATCAAAGCCAAAGGAGAGTTGACAAAGTACTAAAATGTAAGTGTGACATCACCTTTGAAAATATATAGGAGTGGACAAGGTTTTTCTGAGGACACCATAATGCGATTTCTCTGTTGCATTCATTTCTGTGATCCTGATTGAGGAAATCTGTAGTAACTGAAATCTTTTAAGATGAATCTGGAGTGGATCATCTAGCTTGATAAGCAGAAAATGCCCTGTTTGATGATTAAAGATAAATTACAGACTGTCAGAGTTTCTGTGCAAGCAATGCTTACTGTAGAATTAGTATGATCTCCAAAAGTATCAGACTTCCTCCAGCAGATTGAGACACTAACTTCAGTTCTTCACACTGTTTCCTTTTAGGTGCAACACGAACTAATGAGGCGAAGGAACTAAGTTTTGCACGTCAGTATATTGTGACAGTGGCTAAGGCTTTTAAGCTACAAGCTATTGATCTGGTGTACATAGATTATAAAGGTAAGTGAGGATTGTAACTCAGTTTTTATTGGTAAATGTAGAAGACTCACCCAAAAGATTGTTAACTGTATAATTATTAAATTATTAAATTTCATCTGAATATGAGTAGGTAAAAACTTGATATAAGAATAGTAGTAATCTTGGGCACAAGTTCATGATCTCAGAGCATTTGCTAGTGGTTGTGTTATTTTTATCCATATTTCATTTTTTCCTCTGAGGCTCAGTCCTCTGTTCTTGACACTGTCTTGCTCATGCTGGATAAAGCAAAAATGTATGAAAAATATCATTGTTTGATAATTTATTATATTATCTATTACCTGTGGTTTTTGATAACTAAATATTTTCAAATTGTAAGTAGTTACTTTTCCTCTTTATTTTTTTCTTAGACCTTGATGGGCTTAGAATACAAAGTGAGGAAGGAGCTAGCATGGGTTATACGGGTAAGCAGGTGAGTGACTGGTCTGAGCGAGTACCTGCAATAAATGATGTCTTCATTAGACCAGATTATGTTTATTTATGTTTAACTGATATAAAAGACAAGTTTTTTACTGTTAAGTTATCTTTTAAACAGGGTCTCAAGTCTCAAGTTGGGATGTGAATAAGTAATACGTAATGTTTGAGTGGGTTTTTTGTACATTAGATGAAAACTTCTTTAAATGCCTAGTTGAAAGCTGGATTATGTACTACTAAAGCAAAAACTTTAAAGACTATGATTGTTGTATCAGTCATTTCTTTTACTGTACTAAAGCAGAATTTATATGCAAGAGAAGACTTACAATTTAAGTAGAGAGAGAGAACAACTGTTTGCTGAAGAAGAAAATACTGAATGTTGTGGAGTTACCAGTACACATGGTAGTTACACCTTGAGCCTTGGTAACCTCCTCAGGACTACCTTTTATGAAGCTCCAGCAGCATTGAGGAGTTAGGTCACATGCACTGGTTGGGACCACAGGTCATGAAGCATGGTTGTCTAGCCAGGGTGAGTGCAGGGCAGTTAAAGAGTAGGTGTTTAGTGTCTTCACTGAGGAATTTGCACATTGCACATTAAGCTTGAGGGGTTCTGTTATATGTTGAATCGATGTTTGTATTGTTGAAGAGAAAGGTCATGTCCAGAGTGCAGGCATACACTTTCAGCTAGTTTTGTTTGGAGAGAGATGTTTCAAATTGATTTATCTTTGTTGAGGTGGAGTTAAAGTTTGAGTTAGAGGATTGGTTGTTTAATGCCTGTAGGCTCAATTCGGTGTAAATTTTTTGTTACGCTGATGTTTGGTTTGGGTAGGCATCTGTGATTGCAAGCGACTGAAATGTAGTTGTGGTAAGCTTTTTGTTTCTGAATGGAGGTTGGTGGATGGGTGGCTGTTAAGTGGCTGAATGGGAAGATCCCAATGCTTTTAGATAAAATTGGGTGCCCAGCATGTTGTGATAGGATTGCATTCGAAGGATGTTTGCTTCATTTTGCAGATGTTGAATGTTTGCAGTTGCTGCGCAGCTGATGATTGTTGTCAGTGGTCTCTTTTGTGTTGTTTGAAGTTTTCTTCTCTTTGCTTTTGAAAGAATGGGTGACTGGGGAGTGTAGGCTTAGTTTATCATGGAGCAAACAAATTGTCTGTAGAGGTTAACGAAGGATTATTTTACCTGTTTAGTGTTGTTGCTAGTGAGTTTTATGAGAACAGTTATTTTGTTTGTAGACTTCACATTAATGTTTGTAATGTTGGATAAGTGTCACATTTGTATTATGTATGACGCTTAGTATAGTTGGTGTTTTATTGAGTGGGAGTGATTGATCCATGAGGGTAATGTGAGGGGGCAAGTTAGATTCATTTCTGTCAGGGTTTAAGAGCAAGATGGTTGTTTTCTGTGGGGAAGGGATGTTTTTGTGAGGGCCAGGGTTCTAATTATGTGTAGTGCTACATTTTTGTTACTGCTTGTGCCTTGCCGGGGTCCTGTGATGTTATTGTGAGGTAGTGTGTTTAGGAGAGGCATTCACATTGGCTTAGGAGGTGTTGGGAGATTGTGTAGGAAGAAATTGAAAAGATTTTGGTTCTGAACAGTGCTCTGGGGACTCCATGGTTGAGCTTAAGAGTTTTGGATGTTTGGTCTTTGTGGATGACTCCAACTTGGTAGCCAGCAGTGAAATTGTTCAACCAATTTTTGCAATTTTTATGGAGGTTGCCTTCAGGTACCCTTTGTTCATTTGAGATTTTCAAATATTCCAAAGAAATGTTTTCATGGTGTTATAAGGATTCACTAAAACTTTATTTCATAAATGTTGTAAAATAATGTACACCTGAACTTAGTGGGAAATTACTTACATGTACTATGTGCCTTTTCACTTATGCTGCTCTGCTGGCAGGAGCAATAACTATGCCAGGTGTATAACCATGCATACATAATGAGATGTGTGGTGTTTTTGTCTCAAATATGGTTACTAAGTGTTCTCATTATCATATTCATTTCTACTGTTTTGTCAGGGTTTCACAGCTTCACAAATTATAATGTGAGGGTGCAGATCTCACACAGGCATCTTTGACATTTTTGCTGAGGCTGCTCACTGTATTAAAAAAGTTTAGGCTGTAGTTCCTGATTACAATGTGTGAGATGCAACTGCAAGCATTATTGGCTGTATACTTTGCCTCAAGGCAGAGGTGGATAATTCAAGAATTATTATTATATACAGAAGCCACAGTGAACAGAGGATAAGATACCATGACATATGTTCTAGCTATAATGAATATTGATTAATGTGAGTGGGAATTTGTGTGAATGGAAGAAAAAAGAGGAAATGCAAAAGATCAGCATGAAAAGGGGTATTTAATCCCAGATGCAATCTCCAACTTTTAAGCAGTTGTCATGATATGCATGAATATAATCAGGCATTCATAGAGTCTGGCTGTCAAAATCATTCTTAGATAAGGATTTTGCCAGATCATATTGGGGAAAAATAATCAGTCATATTAAGTGGAAAGTGTATGACCATTAAAAGATTGTGAGTGGATAACTATTAGGTTTTCTTATGTTGTGATGTTGAGGCTGAAAATGAGCATAACAAAATATGTAGTGTGGTTTTGTGAAGACAGTGAAAAGGCTATCTCTGTTTCATCTTATCATTATCATTCACTCAATTCCCCTTTACATGGAATGAACGATGTACATACGGACATACATCTTCAGAGAGAATTTTTTGTAAGGAACCAGGGTCCCCAAACCCCACTGCCATGAGCTAACAGAGAGCAGGGTACCTTATGTAGGGTTTACTGTTCAGAGTTTTTTATTGTGTGAAGCTACAAGAAAAGATGAAAGAGTTATTTGGGTGAATGATACTAATGTAGAAGCCTGAGGATGTGTAACAGCAGAGCAGCTTATTGACAAGGTAGTTAATGGCGTTGTAAAGAGAAGAAATAATGATACTTCACATCAGTTAATGTAACCAGTAACTGTAGGGATTGAGTTTTGTGTGTTAGTATTACTTTTCCAGAATTCATGAGCAATAGCATGATTTTATTCCACATATAACAATAAAGTGTAGTGGTTTTGGTGTTTAATTTAGCAATATAAAAGGTAGTAAATTTAGTTTACAATGCAGTGGACTCCCATAGATAACTTCAGATTATATTAAGAATTTCACTTTGTTTTCCACATGGAATTTTTGTTTTTGAAAGATTTAATCAAGGGTTATGCTGAAAAGCAAAAAACTTGGAGTAGTAAAATATTAGACATCACTGTTCTTGTATTACATTTTCAGGTGATCCACCCAGGTCAGGTTCCAGTTGTGCAGAAAGCATTCTCGCCACAAGCTGAAAAGGTGGAATGGGCAGCAGCTCTTGTGGAGGCTTTTGAACAACATCAAAAGGAAGGAAAGGTAGGAGCTGTTTTTCTCCTTTGACTCCTGATATCACTTCAGGTGGGTTAACAAAGATTTAAATATCTATCAGCAATTATGAGCGAGAGTGGTTTTGTAATTTTATACCATGTTCATTTAGTTTTTGAAGCTGACTGCCTCATTTCATTATGGGACACTCATTACCAGAGACTTGTTAAGTGATTTGAATATGGTACGTTATGATAATGGCTAGTAAAGTTACTATTGCTTACAGTAATTTATATTAGTTGCTCACATGCATTCTATTCACATGACTGTCAGTTTGTAACTAGAGTAATCAGTGTGAATCATAATCAACTTTATATGTAGTCTAACAGCCAAACTTTATCCAGCTTAACTAAATTCTAGACTTGACCTAATGTAGACTAACATTTTACACTGCAGACATTTTTACGTTTGTTTTTATTTGTTTCTACTACACAAGTATCGTTGATTGGAAGTCCTGGACCCCTCATTTTATGTAGGGCAAAGAGTAAGGCAATACAGCTTTGTCATATATTTTCTCTTTAAAAATTGGTTATGAGAGGTCACCCAAAGATAAAGTTACACAACAGAAATATCTTATTTTGGGAGTTAATTTTTTCTTATGATTTTCATTGACTGTATGGTGGAAACCATACTTTAAAAGTGATCATTTATGACTGCCTTAGTATTATATGTATGAATCATCATGTGTTGTTTATAAAGGGAACACATTGTATTGCATATTGATCATTGCCATAACTGTAACTGAGTATTAGAACTAAATTGATATTTTTTTTTTTTTTTACATTTTGAAAGCCTGTTGGCATTTTTTAACTGGAACTGAGAAGCAGAAACCAAATTCTTTTATTGGGTGTAATTACCATATGATCTATATCTCAGCATAATATCTTGGCATTTTTTAGTGAATGCGTTCATTTCTGTACCTCACAGGGAGCCTTCACTTTCCGAGGCCACATGATTGACATGCCATTGCTGCTTCAAGCTCGTAACATTCTGCAGATGGCTTCCCACACATAGAAGCAGTAAGGGTTTCATAATACATGTTAAATGCTTTTTTGTAAAAGTACATGCTGTGATGATGCTGTGTTCAGACTGTCAAAGGAAAAGAGGAAGCACAGTGAGGTTTTTCCTTGAAAGCTTAGTTGTCATCCTGATGATGCCTCATTAAGGCTGGAAAGGCAAGCAGGTATTAAAAGCATAGGCATTGTTCAAGCAAACAGGTGTTGGTTCTTCGTAAACACAAGACTGTGCTGAATATCATATCAGAGAAAAACTACAGTGTACATTACCAGGAAATATGAAATACTCTAATACATATA
Source organism: Panulirus argus (assembly GCA_038088735.1). Lineage (NCBI taxonomy): Eukaryota > Metazoa > Arthropoda > Malacostraca > Decapoda > Palinuridae > Panulirus > Panulirus argus. The sequence goes on along the minus strand of JAYMFT010094965.1, from coordinate 10,122 downwards.
CTGTGCATTGAATTCTGTTAATAAAAAACTAAAAATAACAAACTTCATATCCTGTCACATTCCTGTTAAAAATCTACTTAGGCTTATAACCAGCTTCCTCAATAATTGTCTTGAGGGTTACTAGGAAATTTTCAGCAGCAACAACATCAGCTAAAGCTGCCTCACCAGTCATCTTGATGTTGTGGTAATGTAGCATTTCCTAAAATTCATGAACCAACCAAGACTTACTTGACATGTTTTCATTGTTCCTTCTCTTGTTGTTAAGTCATCATATATATACTGTGGACCTTTGCTTTTATCACAAACATTTTGACAGAAAAATTTTTATGAATTTAATGTTTTATTGGTCGGTAGTAGTTGATAGGCAGCCAACGACCGCCTGGGTATCAGGAGGGTTAGTGACGTCTGCTTAGTGAGCCAGCACTTTAGTACTTGTAAAGTTGCACTCTTTGACCCAGATAGCTGTCTTTCTTTCTGCCTCACTTACATATAGACTACTGGCATTCTGTCCACAAACATACAATCTTTCCTTGTCATATGTATCACTTGGCAACACTTAACTCACGAAGTTTATTCTTTGCAACTCTAGATTCTCCTATAGTGAGCACTATGCACTAGCCCTGTCTTTTGGCAAAATGGTTGGAGCAGTAGATAGAAGTAGTAAGTAGGAACATTTAGGCAGGATTATTAGGTAGAAACATTGGGTAGAAGCGTAAGGTAGGAGCATTAGATAGAAGTAATCATCAGAACATTAGATAGAGGCCTCTGCAAGCACTGCACTTGATATGCCCTCTGTCAGTGGCCTGTTAAGGGTGAGCTAATAAAGGCAAAGCAGCAGCACTGGAATTCTCTAGTTATGGAGACTGTTGCTGTGGCCACACCTTTGAGGGAGTTCCAAATGGAACAGGCATCAGAGATATAGATAGATAGTGTTTTATCTATGTGCAACATTCGTTCCATTCTCTCCGTAATCAAACTTTGGGAATACAAGGTCTTAGATGCAATGATTAATGTTATGCTCTTGGCACTCTCTTAGATCATTTTCAGCCCTATCACATATAGTTCATAAAGTAGGTTCACTAAGTCCAAGAGCATACTTTATATTATGCTTTCATTCACCCATCTTAACCTCATTGATTATGGCCTTATGCTTCTTAGCACCAGTGGTACCAAGAAAACTTATAAGATGCTTTGATGGCATGATGCAAAGGGCAAAACTTGTGCAATATGCATTTTACTGCAAACTGTAGAAGTCCGTGGCTATAGTCCGTATCCATATCATGCATACACACACTTCTTGCATGGCACTGGCAGTGCCATACCAGTGCTCTGCCAGCCTAGTGTGATTGCCTTATTCCAAACTTAAGCCCATATAAATTATACAAGGATGTAAATTGACAGTGTGTGTGTACTAAAGATGGCATAAATCAAATATGAAGTCAAAGATTTTAATTTACAGTTATTGTAAATGTAAGTTTAGATGAAACTGTGATCTAGCTACTCCTATAATTTCCTCATATTTTAAGGTGAGACTAGAAAAGTAAAAGGATAAGTTCAATGGGACTGCACATAGCAACACCAGTAGGTTGTGGACGGCAAAAGGTTAAAATTTTTTGCTATTCCCATTTTGGTTCTTTTACTGATAAGAAGTGACTCTACAGTACCTATTTATTGAAATTGTTTATGAGAGGTTAACAGGGAAAGCTGGATTCAAAATGATGTATTTAGCAGGTAGATGATGAAAGGCTTGACAATGACTCCGCTTCAATTTAGGGCCTTTAACTAGACCTTGATATTTATACTATAAATGTCCAGTTATACTGAAATAGGTATAGCTTTGTTTCTAGTTTAAGGGCAAACATATTTATTCTGTAATATTTAAGAAAGAAATATATTTCATATGTGCCATAAGAAAGTAAATTTTCTTTGGTCCTGGGATCAAAACTGTGGAAACAGGATACCATTCATTTATCATGAAAGTTTTTTAAGTAATCCCTTATTTGCCCACACTCATTTACATGACTAAAAATGTCGAAGTCATGCTTACTGTATGTAAAAAAATGTTGCTGTAATGTCTCCTGAATGTAGTCTGAAAATTCTTTGCAAAAGCAAAGTTGAAATCACTAAAACTAGCCATGATATCATATTTATTTAGGAGTGAGTTTGCCAGATCACTAAGTTTTGCCATTGTCATGTTAATTGAGTTGGGGATATCTGAAGTGAGGGTAAGCTTTTCTTTTACCTTGGAGTTACTTGTTAATTATTGAGTGGTTTGGATGGGAAGGGTCTAGTGCTGTTGCAAAGAATTGTGTTGAAATTAATAAAGTGGGATTGTACTGCGAGGATCTCTGTTTTGTTGTGTAGGTGGGTGTTTGTGGAAGTTACGCAGCCAGTGATTATGATGATTTTTCTTCATTTTTAGTGGAATAAAGGTATGTGAAAGTGACGTGAATGGAAATGTTAGTTTCGCTTTATGATTCAACTTAGCTTCTAAGATGAAAATTTAGAAGATTTATATCAATGTGGAAATGTCATTTTACTTTAGCATACAGCACATAGGTTGAGGACACATGTAAATGAAAAGGACTTTAGGTATTTAATCCAACACTGTATATAGGAATGGATTTATAGATAGTAGATGAGAACAGTCATGCAAGGAAGATTTTGAGGTGCAGTAACAGCTATTTGGACTGCGAAAAAATTAAGTGTTGTTGCAAAACATGTTGGTAAATGGTCTCAAGTCTTATGTTTGTATGTAAAACTTAATTTTCATAATTCCAGAAAGATAAATTGTAGGAGCGTTAGAAATGAACAAGTTACATACTACAGTTGTAATTATGAAAATGAAGAATCATGTAAGAAAGGTGACTCAAAATAAATTTTTGAGAGATGGTTGGACAAAATGAGTTTTTTTTTTTTTTTTTTTTTTTTGTGTGTGTGTGTGTGTGTGTGTGTGTGTGTGTGTGTGTGTGTAGGGGAGGGTTACCATTGAAGATGATAGGTAGTGAGACTATTGAAGATGGAGTGAAAAGATCGATCATCTCTTAAGAGCAATGGAGACATGTGAGAGTGTTGGAGTATATGAGACATCATTCTTGCTTCAGGCATCAACTCAAAAATACTAAGGGAAGATCTTAGATATGTATGTTAGTGTGGAGGCCCATGTACATGTAACATGCTGGATAAAAGATGAGGGTGAGTGAGTGAACCATAAGGCAATAAAATTTGATCCACCCGCCCAAATCCATTTGATTTGATTCCATGTTAAGGGAAATAGGTTAAAATTAATAGTTAGAATTTTTATTCAGAATGTTGAATGTACTGCTTTTGTTAATGTCTTGGCAGAAAGTAATTCTCATATTCAAAGTATGACAAAAATATTTTAGTATCAAGTTCAGTTAAAGGGAATTGGAATGAAAAACATAAGTGGGTGGTGTAGAGGCTATAATACCAGTTTACTTTCTTCACAAAATACATTGGAAACCTTTTTATGAAGTATTTGTTATAACTATTTGTTATAACATGTTTTACCTACATAGCCCATTGGTCAGTTACCTACAAATCTTGTCTCAGCTGCAGATACAGCTTATGACCCCTTAAAAGTTAAGCTGGTGAAGTAGGTAAAGGTGAATTAACTTGGCAGTTAGGTACTGACTTGGCTGACTTAGAACAATATTCATGCTCAAGGTTAGAAAATTCTTCCACCTGTATATGACAGCTGTAACACAGTATCACCAGCAGAGAATAATTGGTCATTCAAGACTGTAATGAGTAACCTACTAAATCGTTTATGGGGTTAGGTGAAGGTGATATGACTATGCCTTTGTCATCAAGGGCATTGCAGTTTTAGTGGTCAGTTTTATTTTCATAAAGACAATCATAGCTGACAGGTGGTGACATTAAACACACACCCTTTTAGTTTATTTCTTGCACATGGAAAAATTTCCAGCACAGACTTTAACAGTTTCAGATGAAGGACTAGTGCTTTTAACCCTGTACACAGGTCTAATTTAATGACTTTGTTGGTATAAACTTTGAGGTATTTTGGAGAATGAAACAAGTTGACAGTAAAAAATATTGATTTCAATCTTTATTGAAAATAACGTATGTACCAGTATGAAAATAGATGTTACCTAAAATTTCTAAGACTTGCACTTAAGAAAATTTCCAAATATTTAAAGATACTATGAAAATATATAGGTACTACAAATGTAGAAGTAAGGTACTTAAGCATAAATACACTTAAGAAAATTAAATTGCCACCCTTGTTTTGAAGGAATTGGTTAAGTTGCATTTGAAATATCCAGCAACTGTGGTTAAGCAAAATAAATAGTATTTACAGTTGGAAGATCAGATTAACTGTAGTGGTTGAGCAACATCAACAGCTTTATTGGCTACAAAATTGAGACATTCACAGTAGCTGGCATTTCACAGTAGATGTAGAGGAGTCACACTCATGGTTAGCAAAGTTTTTGCTACAAATGCTGCTTCATTTCATTAAGAGCTGAGCCCCTGAAACTGTGCTCATTTTGCTTGGCTTAATATTTTTTTTCAATTTGAATACATTAGCTTTAGGTTATACTTGAAATTTAGGGTTAAATATTCATTGTTTATAAAGGAAGCAAGGGAGTAAGTCTTCCTCAGGGAGCTATGAATCACAAATCTTTATTTGCTCGCCTGTGGGGTTGGGACTTATGACTTTAGTTCTGCAAATATCATCCTCAGTTGGAGTATGTGGTCTTGGAAGAAAGTGGTTTGCTAAGGATCTATGTTGATCCACATGAAAAAACTGAGAGTACAGAATATTTGTAATGATGGTATATTAGTGCCACTTCAGTGGTATGCTCATTTGTTTTTAGAATGGGGATTGGCCTACTACACATGTGGAATAGTGCTGGAGAAATCTCAGCCTAAAAAGAAGTCAGCTTGATTAATTTACAAAAAATATCCCATTACAGTTAACCTTGATTGAAAGGTTTTATAAAAATGCAAAATGTGAGGTATTGGACTCGGTGTGAGAAGATTTTAAATGACATGGTTATAAGACAAAATAATTATGTCTATATTAACTCAATAAATTTTGTAATTAGAAGCGACTTGTCATTCCTGGATATCTTTTAGGAGACTGAATAATAAATTTTGTAATTAGAAGCGACTTGTCATTCCTGGATATCTTTTAGGAGACTGAATTATAAATTACTGTAATAACTCCAAGCCTAACTGTAATATTTTCTGTTTTGAAGAAAATGCTTGGAGAAAAAATATTATCAACAGATTTCTAAAAAAATTTTGATTTTATTTGAATTCTGTTATAGATACTTTTCATGCTGAACAAGGATATATGGTCTAAGAGATGTATTTTGGTAAATTACTTATTATGCCTTTGAACAAAAATAAGTTAATTTCTTATTTAGTTTTGAGCTGTTAGTCCCAGGTACCATGTTTTCTTGAAGATTAATAAACCCTTTCATCCTGTAACTATTCAGATTTGAAAACACACACAAACACACACACTCAGCACTAATGACAATAGATACAGTGAAACATCAAACACCATTCCCTACATAACCTCTCCAAACATATCTGATACCACCCTACACAAAAATGACAAAAAATGGTTGGCCAATTTAATAAATGGCTGCCAAGCCAGAGTCACCAACAAAGGCTTCACCCCCAAAACAATCAAGCTATACAGTGGACTTCCTCAGGGAGCAGTTCTTTCTCCAATCCTGTTCAGTTTCTTTCCTCATGACTTCCCGTCATCAGCACAGAGTGAACATCGTTTTTATAAGCAGGTGACCTAACAGTCAAATCACAACACCCTAAAAGTACCCAAAGCAACACACTATATCATGCAGTTTGAACACTGGGTGATACAAATCATAATGTCTGCTTCACTATAGAAATCTAGTCATCCTCTTACCTTCAGACAGACATGAATCTAACCTGCAGCCTCCCATCACCCTCATTGGACAACAACTCCCAGTCAACAAAACATCAACCATACTGGACATAACATGCAACATAAACAACATTCACTCCTCACACTAAAGGCCATACACAAACTAAACACCCCCAGGATTGTCTGCTACACATGAAATTGCCCTTCACATGCTTGATCATCCACTTTGTCAAAAGTACATATAACGATACTGCAAACTATACAACACAGTGCTCCCAGAATAATGAATGACTGCCAAGCAACTACAAACATCCAGTATCTACACAACAAAACATATATATTCCAATACAATGTCACCTCATCATGCTTAGCTTACAAAATGGTGTCTCCATGAATAATCATCGGCTGCCTAGTAACCACAAACATCCCACTCCTGCACAACAAAAATATACATTTCTTCAAGAGATGCAATAACCATAGGGGATGACAAGGTACTCATTGGTAAAGACATGTTTTAGGTGCAAGGGTAGTGGAGGCTGCAAAAAATTAAGTAATGAAATGGTGAATACCAGTAATATATATGTTTTAAAGCTATTTGATGTTAAGAAGAGTTCAACAGATAGGGCCCCATGAGTGTAGAATTCTTTCTCCATGCTGAACAATTGCAAATAGGTCTGACTATGCTTCAAGTGAAAGGCAGTAGCAGTATGGACACATCCCAAATCCCACTTCTAAAGTCCCCATTATCCTTTTGAATTACTTCAAATCCTTCCATCTGTTGCTAAAAAATATCTGGTTTTAATATTATTTATGGAAATACACACAGATAACATAATTCACATATTAAATTTGGAGAGAAACCATATGCAAAGTTCTAATAAATGGTTCCAGATACTTGACATTATCTATCTATCATCGTTAACCAATTTTCCAATTCCATGGGGTGAATCAGGTATATACAGCTTATGAAATCTTTCAAACCAATGCTCAGATGATGCCCAGAAAATAAGAGTGAAACACTGGCAACCACTTATAAAAACTGCTTTTTACTTTTTTTCTTAAATAAACACACTATGTCGTCATGTTTCACTAATATCCCTATTCATACCACCTCTATATACAAAATGCTTCCATTGTATTCTGTCCCAAATCATTCCTCTAGCATCACTGAAAAGTCCTTAGCCCTTAATCAAATCTCTCTCCATCTAATTTTCTCTCCAAACAACTTCTTAAGTTGTACTGCTAAACATCTTGGCATATTCTCATCTGCCATATGTTCTACTTTCATCCATGCACTTTTCTAATACTTTTTCACAACAGATATATACCTCTGTCTCATCTTTATTCTTCATTATACCCATCTTCCTTACACTAAATATATTATTCAAGTTTCCATCTCTGCTGCTCGTATCTTTTACTTGTCATGATCCGATAAATGAGTTTCACATCCACACACAGCTGGGGCATATAGTCTTTCATGCAAGCTCCTTGCACATGCTAAAAATTTGCTCATTCAAAAGAGAATTCACTGTACCTCTAAATTTTTTCCCACTTCACCTTTCCCGCTACTGTCCTCAACTCACCCATAACCTTTACTTCCTCAGCACATATACTGATATTATACTTCAATATCTCATCCCTTTAAAAACTAGCATCTTACTTTTATTCCCTTTAAGCGTCCTTTTACACAATAATCAAAACAGTTCAGCTCTTTCTCCGATGTAACTACAACACAGCATCATCTGCATACAAGAACTGTGGCAACCTCCATTTTGTTTCTACAAAATGGCCTCAAGTTCAGGATTTGCCAGCTGAAGTTTCATCATTACATCAGGAGCACTGAAAATTCATCATAAGGAAATAATTCATATTCATATACAATATCAGCTCATTTCTTTTCCCCATGAGCGTCATGTTCCATTAACAATATTAATTACAATATTAATTTTAGAATACACATTGCTAAACCCTGCGTAACTGTATTTTCTTAAATATTCTATTTTGTATCCATACTAAATTTACTTATTCTTTAATTTCTAAAAAGGTATAGCATACAAAATACTAAATAAATAATTTGAGTCTATCACAGAGATGAGGAAAGATCAGATATCCTAGATACTAGTATTCATATTATGAATATAATGCACAATCAGATTTAAAGATTATAGCTAATTACAATTATGTTACACTAAATATCAGTTGACAACAGAAATTCTTGTATTTCCAAGAAACTAAGATTCCAATTGAAATCAGAACCACACTTGATTCGCCATGATCTCTATTTCCTCTTATAACAGTAACAGAATGGTACATCACTTTAAATATAAATTTGTTGCCATTACAGAACTTAAAACACTACACAGAGACAACAGTACACTCTGTTGCCTATGACAGCATTTCAACACTAAATTACAAGAAGAGTTTTGAAAGGTCCTCAAGTATTAGAAAAAAATACTGAACCAATAGCAATTATAATGCAATTTTTGAGTATATCTGCATATTATACTACTGCTGAACCATAATCTAGTAGATGGGTTTTTCACATTTAACTTTATGGAAGACAATTTCTAAAGGTAATTACAAACACCAAATCCAAGTAGGTAATTACAAACACACCATGTCTAACTCATGTTTCCAGTGAAAGGCATTAAAACATTAATGTCAGAAGTCTCAAGCTTTAAACAAAAAATGCATACCATCTGTCTGTTATGCCAATACCACACATATATATTTATGTTGTAGTTAGATCTTACTTCACTATAACTTAAAATACAGAAAACATATTTTTTTTTTACCCCTATCAAGACAGTGCAAGGAACAGACAAATGCCCTTAAACTATCAGACCAGACAAATGCCCTTAAACTATCAGACCCTTCAGGGACCTTTAGCATCTTTACCTTCTGAAAGTAACGTACAATTGCTGTTATTTATTTACAATTTTGCTGAATGATACAGAAGGTCCAAAGCTGTTGTCTGAGTTTGGGAGTGTTTAAGAAAGGAGTAAGTTGAGAGTTAATGCAAATGCAAATAAAAGTAAGGTAATGAGGTGTAGCAAGGAGGTGAGATAGGATGCTTTGAGTGCTTTTCGTACCAAGGAATGGACACAGCAGTGGATGAAACCATATGAGCTGAACTGTCTTAAGGTCAGGAAGGTCAAAAAGTCCTGGATGCACTGGGGAATGTGTTGAAGGATGTCACTCTATGTTTAGGGCAAAGATAGATACCCCTGAAGGTATAGCAGTCCTGACAGCGTTTTATGGATGAGAGTCATGCCCTGATACGAAAGAAGGGAAAAGAGTGGACATGTTGGAAATAAAGTACTTGAAAACAATATGGTATAAGGAGGGTCGATCATGTAAGGAATGACAGTGTAAGAGCATAGTGTTGTAATAAATGCAGTCTGATTGACAGAGCTGACCTAGGTATACTGAAATGGTTCAGACATGTGGAAAGGATGAATAAAGAATGACTGACTAAAACGATATTCCCATCAGAAGAGGAGGTACCAAGAAAGAGGGAAAGATTAAGGAGATGGAAGGATGGAGTGAATGAAGCTATAGGGTGCTGGGACCTGAAAGACCAGGTGGGTGAGGCATTCTTGGCCCAGAATAAATTAAGAGCTGTGTGGTAAACTTGGGAGAAAGATGTTGATGGACTTAACCAGGTCATATGAAACAACCAGAGGAAACTAAAGAATGGTCTTTGGGGCTTAGATGTGGACAGCAGGCTCTGGTTTCAGTGTGTTATACACATCAGCTAGAAAGTGGATTGAGAAAATTATGCTGTTCTTCATCTTGTCCTGGCACTACACGACTAAAGTGGGAAACTACAAACAAGAATGAAAAAATTATGCTTAATATTAATCTGCATTTATTTGTGGTGGAAACAAAGTAAAAAGTGACATTTCGTAAATGTTACACTTGACGTATAAGCCACTTAGGATCTTTTAGTTTTGCAATTTATTTATTTACTTATTTATTGTATTTTTGATATCCTACTTCATAGACACACACACACTCTCTCTCTCTCTCTCTCTCTCTCTATATATTTTTTTTTTCACACACATTCGCTGTTTCCTGCGTTAGCGAGGTAGCATTAAGAACAGAGGATTGAGCCTTAGAGGAAAAATCCTCACTTAGCCTCCTTCTCTGTTCCTTCTTTTGGAAAAGTGAAAACAGGAGGGGAGGATTTCCAGCCCCCCGCTCCCTCCCCTCTTAGT
>JAYMFT010094954.1:0-13918 GCA_038088735.1 Panulirus argus | reverse complement strand
AGAGAGAGAGAGAGATAGAGAGAGAGAGAGAGAGAGAGAGAGAGAGAGAGAGAGAGAGAGAGAGAGAGAGAGAGAGCGTTTATGGGATAGCTTTTATTAGGGCATCAGCCGCCCTTGCCGTCTGAGCCAATCAAGATAACGAAGCAGATAAAAGGAATACCCGTAAGCGCTTCCTCCACCTCTCCTGCTGACTCTGTTGAACTGACTCACTCTCGAGAGTCGTGTGTCTGGTCCGCGGAGTACAGCTGGTCAAGGCCTGACCTCTGACCCCGTGAAATCGTAATGGAAGACCTTTAAACGTAATGAAAGACTCGGACGTAAAGATGACGCAGCGTTATCTTGGCATAGTGGAGTGAATCAATTACTATCCAAGTGTTTTATGCCCGTCACTTTCAGTGCGTGATTGAACGAGGTCCGCCTGTAATAGTAGGATGAATGAAAGAAGGAAGGAAAGAATGAATGAAGAATGAAGTGAATGCAGTGCGATCAGCATGTTTATCCACCACCTTTCTTCCCTCCCTCCCTCCCCCCCTACTGGGAGCCGGAAATGGCTCCTCTGAGAAATAAATAATACACAGAACAATACGTCCCGGACGCCGTGGGAAGTTTACGGCTGAAATACAACACGAGGGATGTCCGACTGTCGCCCCTGACGGCGATAACCTGTCCGGGGACGATGAAAGAGCTATACGCTGCGGGCTAACAGGTGACGGCGGCCGTCATGCATGATCCTGTCTGAGTAACCCGCAGCCGTCATGCACGCCCCTGCCTGACCCACGGATGCCATGCACGCCCCTGACCCACCCACAGTCGTCATGCACGGCCCTAACCTGTGTTGGCAATGTTTCTTTTGCCAGGCAAATGGTGGTTTGTATACAGATCTAAGGCCAGCCAGGCTCGTTAAACCCATCTTCATGAAGAGCTTCGTTTTATCCCTCCAGAGGCTGAACCTTCAGTCCGCTGGTTGTTCCGAGCAAGAGAAACCCGCGTCCCTCGTGTTGACTAGCCAAGGTTGGGGGCATAAACCAAGCGGAACGAGGAAAGAGCTTCTCTGATGCAATGTCAGGGCACGAAAAAGTTCTGCAGCTAACTGGATTCCCCCATCTCCTCTACAGCTGGTGTACAGACACTGTCTCGGCCGTGAAGAGACAGACGCAGGGCCCAGTGACAGCAGGAAACAATCGGAACTTAGTACAGCAGTTCTGTCTGTACGTGGAGCCAAGTTGGGCTGAGGGGGAGTTCACCTAAATTTACCTCACTCGGTCTCACGGTGAGGAGTCTCCCAGTTCACCAACGAATTCTTGAAGTTATATTACTCTGAAGACATTGAGGAGGAAGAGCAGAGAGAGGGTCAAGGACTGACTGCAGGCCAGGGGGGAGGAAGACGAATGCGTTCATTACAGCTGATCCCGCAGAACTGTGTAAACTTTCTTGCCCATCACAGAGGGTGCAATTAAGAAGAAGAAGAAGGAGAAGAGGAGGAGGAGGAGGCTGAGGAACCAGGGAAATGCCCCCTCTACCTGAAAACATTTACCAGCAGGTACAGAACCTGCTTCAGTAGTGATCCACGCGTCCACTAGCCAAAGGAACACGTTTTTTATATGCTCCGAGATATTTCTTGCTGATCGCTAACTCTCCCTCCTTCCTGGCTTTGAAGAATTTAGTTTGAATCCTTTTAATGCCCCCTCCTATCTGTTATAAACGTCTGCGTCGCCCTAGACCTCGTCTAATATCTTGGGGCATCCTTCAGAGTGCGTGAGGAAGACGTTGGAAAGGTGAACACTGGCCTAGCTGACCGATAACAATTTTTCCGGAGGATGTTTCATCCGCCGACTCCATGGAGAAAAAGTTCTGGCCGGTAGATACATACATACGGACGCATACCTCTGTAAACAGTCGTGTTCTTGGACCAGAACCGACCGGGCGAGTATCGACCACACACCAACCCTCGTCACGGTGCTAAACAAAGTGAACAGCGTCGACCACTTACATCACAAGAGGATGAATGTCTTAATACTTTAGCTGAACGATCGTTCTATTTCCTGAAATTGGAAGGTGAAAAATGAGGTTAAAGTTTGGCACAACTCTGAGAACTTTAGCTGAGGAGAGGGACTTTTTTCCCTACACTAGAGGTTTTTCCCTTCACCAGAAGTTTTTTTCCTTACACAAGAGGTTTTTTTTCCCCTACACCAGTCCTTTTTCCCTACACCAGAGGCTTTTTCCCTACACGAGAGGCCCTTTTCCCTACACCAGGAGCTTTCTTCCCTACACCAGAGGTTTCTTTCCCTTCACCGGGAGTTTTCTTCCCTTCACCAGAAGCCGAACCTAAAAATGAATGAAAACAAGCAGGGCAAAATTGCTTTCCACCTGTACCGCGTTTACTGGATGTCCTCTCCATCACCATCTCTCATACGCATATATATATATATTAAGGCATATAAGTCTTACGACATATACATATTAAGACAGTCTTACGACTCTTGTCCAGGGCAATACAGTGCGTCTCATGACATACATATACCTCGAGCTTTCAGTCTCCTGGCAATACTGTGTCGTCTTCCCCCAGCACTCAGGGGGTCTTCTTCATTGCATCCCTCCCGTCGACGCCGTCTGTATCTCTCTCTCTCTTGTGGTGTTACCCACATTCGCGCGGGTCCTCCGTAAGCCTTTGGTGGACCATCACGGCTGTGAGGGGGGGGGGAGAGGGGAGTAGGTGGATGGGGTATAGGGGGGGAGGTGAGTCTCTCTCTCTCTCTCTCTCTCTCTCTCTCTCTCTCTCTCATGCGGTGAGCGCCACGCGCTGTAGCCCTGTAGCCATAGTAGTAGCAAAGAATCGCGTCTTAGGTAGTCACCCTCCGCCTTTCTCTCTCTCTCTGTCTCTCTCTCTCTCTCCCTTCATAAAGGCGAAATATTGTTGTTTTTATTGATGGGGGCCCCCGAAGTTCCCCCCCCCCTTCCCTCCAGTTTTGTGGGATGCCGTCACGGAAGTCATCAGAACTGATGATCCTGTCCACTACTCGAAGTTTCTGTCTCTCTCTTTTTTTTTTTCTTCCTCCTGTGGGCCATCTAATATCTGCTGTATGACGGACGCGTTATCCCCCCGATTATCGACTTATATGAATGAAGAATGTTGTGAATAATTACCTCTTCTCATTGGCCGGTTGTCGCGAATCCCCTCAACGTAATGGCACTGGACGATGAGCGAGGAAGGTGCAGGACGAGGTGAGCTCTACAAGGATCGCACGCTTTCAAAATTACACTTCTGTAATTCCACCCTCGTCCACCATTTTTTTTTTTTCTTTTCTTTTTTTGACGTGACGACAGACGTGTCTATAACGTCGTATGGCACCGCTGGGTCATCGGTAAACACGGCACGATTCGTTACGGTTGCGTTCAGTTACCCGCCTAGTTAAAGTGACTCGGTATCTGAAGCTTCACCAATGGTCTATCCCTTGTATGCCCCAGAGAGAAGGCAATTTTTTTATTCTATTTTTGTAAGAAAAAAAGGGAAGAAATTAAAAGATATATAGAGAGTCTCTTGTTGCATTGTTGAAGGAGTTTTCCAGGAATATATCTCTCGCGAGGTAAGAGAGAAAGACCTCTCTGGGTACACCTGAAGATAAACCTCGAGTTCTCTTATTTTGTTTAGCGTCGGTAGGCTGTGCACCTCGTGTTGTGGTGGGCGAGGTTAATATTAAAGACGTGTAAATATACGATCCTGGTTTATCGTTTTGTTTTAGTCTTTCTTTTTTTCATACTTGTTTGCCGTTTCCCGTGGTAGCGAGAAAGCGCCACTAGCAGACCGAGAAAAGGCCTCATTCGCTCAAATCCATTCATTAGCTGTCATGTGTAATGCATCGAAACCATAGCCCACCCTAAGCACAACCAGGGCCCACAGAGCTTTCTGTGGTTTCCTCCCGGCAATCAGTTGACAGCACGTCGCTCCCTGTATACCACATCGCTACAATACACTCTTTAACCCGTGCATGCCTTTCACCCTCCTGCAGGTTCAGGCCCCGAGAGCTCAAAATGTTTTTCACCCCATCCTTCCATATTCAATTTGGTTACCCCTTTCTCCTTGTCCCCTCCACTTCTGACACATATATCCTCTTTGTCAACCTCACTCCTCATTCTCTCCTTATGTCCAGACCATTTCAGCACACCCTCCTCAGCCCTCTCAAGCACGCTCTTCTCATTACCAAACCTCTTCTTTTACCCTTTCATTACTTTCTCGATTCTTTGTCGTCTCTCCGGATGAGAAATTCGGTGATATGTTGATAGCGACTGACGCTTTTATTTTTTTCTTTATTACTCCGAGACATTGAAAATGCTTTTCCTCTTTCATTTATCACGCTATATATTTAAGTGTCCCCCTGATGGGAAACCCGAGATGAAAGTCATTTTCTGTGTTTGTGTCGAATCTCGAGGACCTAGTTCTCTTGCCTGTGAATAACGCATTCATAATGTGGAGGAAAATCGATCTGTGTTATTCTTGATAATTTTAACTCCTTTTTTTTTTTTTTTAAGTTTTTTAGGGGGAAAAAAGCGTCGCTTAATGATATCCTTGATCGAGCGGTGAAGACATTCTCATCCCCTCTCGGGCGTGAGAGGCGAGGATCCGTCATCGGTTGAGTTACGACCCCTGGGTATGACAGCCTGGCCGAGGGGTCGTACCCGCCGTGCGTCAGGGTCGTATCATCGCCCTTTAGAGGGGGGAGGATGGGGTTATGAAGTGACGTGTATATGTGTGTGTGTGTGTGTGTGTGTGTGTGTATATTTTGGAGGGGGCGGGGTGGGGGGCGCTGCTGGTGCCTTTGTGGGGGGGAGGGGGCGGGGGCTGGTGGGGGGGGGGATGGGTTAAGCAGAGGGTACGAGAGGCTGGAGTGGCGGTTCCCCCAGCCTCTTTACACCTACTTGACGGCGCGACGTGAACTTTAAAATGTGTGGAGGATCCCTGAGGTCCGTCAGGAGCGCATGCGTAAAACAGCAGCCCCCAGGGGGATAGTCATCCCTCCTCCCCTCCCCTTGTGGCATTTGAGAACGTTGTGACTACGATGGAGAGAGATGGATGTCTTTGATGATGTTACGAACGTGAACTAGCGATCGGGATTGCGGCATTCACCGCCACCGCCCCCTCGCGGCCGTGCGCGCGCGCGCCGCGTTTCCTGAAGTCGAGGGAAAGTGTTGGCTCATGGTGGGCGCTGAAAGGCCTCTCATTGTGGCGGCCTCCGGGTTATTGATGTGTGCCGGGTACAAGTGTGAGTGTGGTGGGAGCCTGTGACCTGAGAGTTCCTTCCTAGCACATGCGTCTTGCCATCCCCTCTCTTCTATATTGCCCATCTTATTATATGTCTCACGAAGCCTTTTCTTTTTTCTTTCTTTTTTTTAAGGGTTGTGACCGAAAAGGGTGTTACACAATGTACAGCGTTGTCCAGGAGGTATTGTGGTACACAGCTGAGGTCTTTTACAAAGGTCTGTGGCAGAGTTGCTGTGTCGTAGCCGTACCTGAGTATGTCTATTGGGCGTACACCATACATGATTCAAAGGTGTCCAGCAGGAGACACCGATGGGTCTGTGCTATGAGTCCGGTGGCATGTGGAGACCGTCAGGTGTACCTCACAGGTACACACTTCCCACTGATTCTCAATCTCGCCATCAGCTTCTGTACCTGGGGTGTCCACGGTGTTGGTTTACTGTAAATGTAGTTTACACACTGATTAGAAACTGAAGGGAACAATTGGTTTATTATCTCTCTCTCTCTCTCTCTCTCTCTCTCTCTCTCTCTCTCTCTTTTTATACAGAATGCCATTAATTGTGTTTCGCCTCACTGTTGCCTTGTGCTTGTTTGTATGATTTGATAATTTTTCGTCAGTGTTCTTCCGTTTTAAAGATTTCCCTGGAATCATGTCAAGCTAACGGGATGTATTGATAATGGCTTCATCATCTTTGAAAATAAAAATAAACATTTCTCAA
Organism: Panulirus argus; assembly: GCA_038088735.1. Classification (NCBI taxonomy): domain Eukaryota; kingdom Metazoa; phylum Arthropoda; class Malacostraca; order Decapoda; family Palinuridae; genus Panulirus; species Panulirus argus. Next base: position 7,945 of record JAYMFT010094954.1, on the reverse strand, counting down.
ACACGCCCTAAGAATGCCACAGGCGGCTTCCACACATACAGTAGAAAAATGTCTGGGACGCAGACCACATTCAGTGAGTTATTATTTTTCTTTTTTTTTTCTAGCTTCCAGGGCCGCACGACAGTTTCGGCCTGACGAATGGCAGCTGGCATCTCGCCCGGCCGGGCAGCAACGATGCTGCCGGCAGAACGATAAATATTGTATCAGACGTGACCTTGTTCTCTGAAAAATGCTCACAATTAATAATTTCAACCGTGAGAGGCGAACGATTTGCTCACAAAATATATAGTGTTGGCAATATTTTATATATCTTATTCACACACACGCACACACACACACACACACACACACACACACACAAGAAAGAAAAGAGGAAATATAATCGTGGAAACTACTCAGACCTTAACAGTTTCTGTGGGTGCCTTAACTGGAAAATGGTGTTCAGTATCCAGGAACCTAAGTATTGTGGTGGAGGGTTCTGTGAACTGTACAGTGAAGGAATATGAACATAGGTGCCTGTAGCCTCAGATGTAGAGGGAGAAGGTTAAGAAAGGAAGGAATGTTTCCGTAGAATATTTCAGAAAGGAAAGAAGCTTCGAGATATGCTGAGGAGAAGCCACTGGTGGACTTTGAGATATGTTGTGAATATAAAGGCGGATGATCTAGTCAGCCAACATCTGTAAAGTATAAGAGAGCAAGGATAAGAAAGGATGATGAAAAAAAGACTCTTTAAAGAGAATATTGTGGAAAAAAGAAGATCCAAAAGTACACCATAGATGCATCAGGAGTAATTTGTCAGTTAGATTGCAGCTAATTATGCTCAAGGATTCTTAGGGAGGAGTGAATGTGTGCGCAGATGCACCAGACAGTCCTCTTCAAATACTGTTCAAGACGTCTTTGGAGGAAAGAAAGGTGCCGGGGGGGAGTGGAAAAGGGGAAACGTCATACCCATTTATAAGAAAGGAGGCCGGGAAGAGGCACTAAACGAGAGATCAGTCTCTCTGAGAGTGGTCTGTAAGGTACTGAAAAGGATGATCAGAAAGCAGGCAAGTGAGATTGCGTAAGCGAGAGACTAGGATTTTTGAGAAAGGGGGTCACGTGTAACAAACCTTTTAGATTTCCACGAGAGAGTGAGCTCCGTTCTAGACCAAAGGGAGGGCCGGGAGAATTGTTTGTATATGGATTGCCAGGAAAAATCTGACCTGTCCGCATAGAAGGTTGCTTTGAGAAACAGGAATAAGGGGGGAGACTCCTTCTATAGACCGACCTGTAGTTCATTTCATCCTCCCGATCTCCTTTAGTGTTGACAGGTATAACCATTTGCCCTCTTCCATTCTTCTTGGGAATTCAACTTCTGCTGCTGTCAACATCCGTGGTGTCGGTGCATTTACACATGACAGCTAGAGAATGGATGTGAGCGGTCTTGACCTCTTTGCTGTGCTGTTCCACCCTCTTGTCTCATGAAGACATCGAACGGAATTCCACTTTGTGTTTCAAGTCTCTGATCCTGAGTCATTACCTCCTTGCCGCACGACTCCAGGTCGAATGTAACCGTAGCTGGTCGAACCCAAGCCTTGTGTCATGATCGTGTCCACCAATTCTTCTCCTTTCAGTAGCATCCAGTACTGTAATGTCTATTACTGTAGCATCTAGTACTATAGCATCTTGTGGTATAGTATCTAGTACTAAAGTATATAGTACCACAGCATCCAGTAGTATAGCATCGAGTACTATAGCATCATTTTTTTTTTTTCCACCATTCGTCAAGTGGACCCACACGCACACACGCACAGACATCTCAGAACACTAGGCCTGTTCTGATGCCTCGCAGCAAAATCGAGATCATAATCAACAGAGAGCAGAACAGGGTTGACTAAATAATGGAGGGGGTAGGGATCTGCCCCCGCCCAACCACCATCAATTTTAATGGTTCTCTTTTTTTCCCTACAGTAAAAAAAAGATGAGATAAATTGCTTTAATCTGGGGCCTTCACTCTGTGTGTGTGTGTGTGTCTTTTTTTATTACAGTTAGAGAACTTTGGATTCGTGTTGCCGTGTCTCCTAACCTTGTGTATTTGGACCATGTCTGCACTTCTATTTATGTCTACACACACACACATACACACCAGCCTGCGTGTGCATATGTGTGACGGGGTAGTTGTCATGCGGGAGGCTGACTTCTGGTGTGTGGTGTGACGGAAGGCAGTGGGACGAGGTACATGAAAAAAGTGACGCGGAGACCCATTTCAGTAGTGTGGTGGGAGATGGTGCTAAGAGGAAAGCACAGGTGTGACGGTTAATACACGCATACAGTGTGACGGTGTGAAGCAGAGGTATAGTGTGCCGGAGACTTGCTTTTAGTGTAACGCGTAAGACACGTATTTAGGGGTGACGCTGTAAGTAAACGGGTGTGTGATGTGACGGGGAGGGCGCTGAGCGTTATTTGACGGCGATATGTGGTGTGACGGGAAGGGCGTCCTGTGGTTTGGTATGGTGTGACTCAGTTATCTGGTGTTACTGGGTAAAGGCGTCCTGGGATGTGGTGTGACGAGGAACCCAGTATGTGGTGTGACAGGGCAGGGCGTCCTGGGGTGTGGTGTGACGGGGTAGGGCGTCCTGGGGTGTGGTGTGACGGGGTAGGGCGTCCTAGGGTGTGGTGTGACGGGGAAGGGCGTCTTGGGATGTGGTGTGACGAGGAACCCAGGTATGTGGTGTGACGGGGCAGGGCGTCAAGATGTGGGTGTAAGGAGAGAGGGGGCCTCTGCTAATGCGTCTCTGCCGGGCTCAAGGCTCCTGCTGATCCCTTCCACCTTGGCAACAGATAGCTCACTCACTCAACCCCAAGATTTTTCTTTTTTCTAAACCATACTGTCCCTGAAAACTGTTTACCCAGATCTTAAATTAAACTGCCTCTCGACGGTTGTACGCCTGATTTGTTTTGCCTGTGTTTGTGTGTGGGTCCTTGCTTACGATGGTACGACCCTTGGGCGCGACGGGTCGTGCCATCATACACAGTGGTCGCAACTTCGTGCCCGAGGGTTTTACTGTCGGTAGAATAGCTACAGAGTTGTCGAAACGGTAAACCTTAAAGGTCTAAAATTACCCTTTTGCTAATATAATGCCTGTGTTCATCGGTTGCAGAACAGAGTTGGCATTTGGAATGTCCACGATCGTGGTTCCTCGCGACTTGCCTATACCTTGGGCGTAATCTACCATTTACATTATCACATTGTCTAGTATCGGTCTAGCGTTCTACATACCGGTGGTGTTTCCTTCGGCTAAAATGGTCCTAGCGCATAATACTACAGCTAGCTGTTCTTTCAGCGTCTCTCTCTCTCTCTCTCTCGAGGTTTTCATTCTTCAGCGCGGGCAAATGCGGTGTACGGTTGGGGCGGGCAATGCCGTTAGTTAGACCCAAAGTCAGGTGTAGGGGCGTGAGTGCAGACGGGCATGTGTAGCTAGATTATCTACAAGGTCATAATGCTTGTGCCCAACTCGAGATGGTATCCATAGGAAATGTTTGCGTAGGCTTCTATAAGCAGGGAGTGAATGATCGACCCAACTTGCAGGGCACTCCTTCCAGGTGGTGTTGCATGAGCTGGCTTGGGAGTCAGTCTAAACTCTGCCGGAATTGGACGATGTGTCTCAGTGTCTTGAGAATACTGTATAAGGTTCATAGTGGGTAGAGTTGAACCAAGGGGCTGAGTTCTCTGGCTGAGAGTGAGTAAGGTTATGCCGTTTACAGCGTAAGTCTCTCCGGCATTTCCGTAATCCGGCAAGGATCCGGCGGTATACGTAAGCGCTGCCCTTTTCAGGCAAGGTTCCGGCAGTTTACGTAAGCGCTGCGGTTTTCCGGCAAGGATCCGGCGATATATACTAAAGCACTACCGTTTTCCGGCAGGCATCCGGCAGTGTACATGAGCAGCGTATTGTTAGGCAGGGTTATAAGAACACTCTCTGGTTGTTCGCATTTTAGTCCATTGTAGGATACGAGGACCGAACCGAACAGGGTGACAATTTACTCGATTTGGAGAGGTCTGATGTGCCGGGGATTTAAGGGTACTGTTGCAAGATCTATCGGTGTTAGTACCCGTCGTGCCCGTTGGGAGTATCGGCGAAAGGTCGGGCCACCTGCGGCACCGTGATGAGTGACGGTGGGTTATTTCATACGAGGCATGAAGTTGCGGTCGTTAACGACCCACAGAAGATGATGTGTAAAACTCGGAGCGGATGCGGGGTTTCTGAGACACTTGGCAGTAAAAATAGCATCGAGGCCTTGGATTAAGTCACTGATTGTGGGAAGAGCAAGCTCAGGTCTCATATTCATCACCCAAGTCGACATGGGACAGCCCGCCCAGGAGGAGTAGTCAGCTTTATTTCGTACATACCTCAGGGGAACAAAGAAGTTTCGGGTCAGCCGCAGCATACAGGCGGATGGCATGATAAGCTGCGACACGGATCGTATGTGCCGCTAGCGAGTCAGAGTTCTGGGGTGTGTTGGTTGACACCTGCACCAGTTTCCTTGCCCGTGAGGGCACGAAGAGGTTAAAACAGGCGACCAGTGAGCCTGGTTTTCAGGTTGCATTCAGAGGTTTTTGGAAGCGGAAGGAAATGATCCTCGTTTCTGACATACTCATTATAATTCGGGACTTTCTGTTTGGCAGTTTTAATGACTTGGTTCACAATGAGTGGCTGGAGTTTTATGGTACTGAATTGTGCCATTGGGAGGGAGGTAGTTCGGTTGGTTGGCATTGACCGTCACGAACACCAGGTTTGTCTCACGAAGGTTAAGATTTGTGCCCTGCCGGCCCGCCCGCCACCCTACCTCGCTCACTCCACCCACCCTCACTCTGTTCTGTCCTGCAGCTCATTCCTCCCCACATGACCCATTCACACTAACCCCCTCATAGCCTGTCCCACACTTCACTCCACCCACGCCTCCTCACCACACTTCCCCACTTTGTGCCACACCTCTCTCCTCCCCACATGACCCCTCCGCCACACTCCCCAAATACACTTATATCACACCTCACTCCTCTGCACTAATCCCAATATAGACTGTGCCTCACCTTATAGGTTTGTCCCGCTGTACCTCAGCATTTTGTTTTCCTTGCATTATCTCTCCAACCGCGCCCACTGCGCCACAGTAACCTCGATCGGGCCTCCTCAGCTAAGCCCCCCTCCCCACTCTGCGTACTATCAGACCCCTTGGACAAGATTGTCTTGCAGCAGTCACCAATAAGATGATTGTACATTATTCTTTTTTTTATTATTATTTCGTCGTATCTCCCTTTACAGTTTGTAGACAGGTTGGGCATTAGATTCCGTCTGCATGTAAAAAAAGGAAGGTTACCCCTGTCTATTCTGCGGAAAGATTCCTAAGCTTTGGGATATGTAACAGAAGGAGAGAAGATCACCCCTGTCCAGTCTGTGCACAGATACCTTCGTCCTGGAAGGTGGTACTGAAGAAGAGTGTGTTCCACCCTGGAGTGAGGGGGGTGGGGGGCCCGTCATGTATCTTGTTGTCAAGAGTCGTCCCGTTTTTGGCCTGGTCAAATATCGACGTTGAAAGACCGTGATGCAGTGTCCACACGTACCAAGACGACTTTGGCTGGTGTTCGTGATGGCTGCCAAGCTGACCCGTCCTTGGAGATGGTGTCGGGTGTTTAGAAGTCGCACCGAACCTTGTTTTTTGAGGGAATGAATGACGCGACGACAATTTATCTCTGGACGCTTGGCAGGCCGGTGCGCCGTGATTAAATACGTCTCTTTTTTATTATTATTATTTATCACTGTTGACTTGAGACGCTGTGTTAATTCTCTAGGCGGAAGAAGGGTCGTGGCCGGGCGAGGAGAGAGAGTGATGTTGTTTGCTGCAGTCTTGTGTATTTAGCGTACCAGCAGTCCTCGCCATCTCGACCCCTCTCCTGTGTCCTCGCGGCTTTGCTCACTTGCTGGTCTCCGCTGAGATATCTGAGCGAGGCTCAGGACCTCCCGGGCAAGGGGGCCTTGCATAAGCAGCACCACAGCTGATGGTATAACCTGATTATGCCAGAAGGACAGTGAGCACCACCGCCGCTTACGGCATCACACGTATAAAGTTCTCGGATGACCACTTTTCCTGCCTCCTCCCACTTGCTCCTGTTCCTGACTGTTACGTACTGCTTCTCCTTTCCACTTGCTTCTCTTGCTTCCTGCTGTCTCCTGCTTCTTGCTCTGGCTTCCTGCCACCTCCTGCTTCTCTTAGTCTTGCTTCCTGCTTCTTCCTCCTCCTGCTCGTGTCGTTGCTTGGAGTTTTTTTTTGTCGTGCTAATTTTTTGCTTGCATCTTGTTTCGGATGGTTTCCTACATGTCCCTGCTACCTTCTGCTGCTTGCTGCATGCCTCTGCTACCTTCTGCTGATGTTCCTGCCGCTATGTTCATCCTTGTGAAGGTGTGTGTGTGTGTGTATGGAGGAACCATGGTGTCACATGACCCCCTGGGGGAAAGGGTGGGGGTGGCCATCCCGACCCTCCTGCTACAGTTACGGGGGGAAGTCCCCAACTCCCCCCTCCCCCCATCACCTGCCCGTTGCCAACCCCTCCCTACCAACCTAGCCTTGAACCTAACCCAAGAAAGTTTAAAAGAATATATTCAGTATCGTATTCAGTTCTGTTCACACATTCATTTTGTCATATTTTATTGTCCTTCACCATTGGCTCATAGCAAGTTGACAAAGATTCGTGTAGATGATGAGTGTAGTCACTTTAGAACAGCGAAAGCTTTTGAGATGCTTATAATGATTTTAGAATAGTGTAAACGTTTTAGATACGTGTAGTCATTGTAGAACATTGTAAACGTTTGAAATGCTTGTAATCAGTTGAAAACACTGTAAACGTTTGAGACGCCTGTAATCAGTTTCGAAGTGTAAACGTTTGAGATGCCTGTAATCAGCTTAAAACACTGCAAACTTTTGAGAAGCCTGTAATTAGTTTAGAACAGTGTAAACGTTTGGGCCTGAACGATACGTATTTTAGAAGCGCGATAGTGACGAGGTGTGTCTGTCTTTGTCTGATGATGGCCCTCAAACTCAGCCCGCTTGTTGCATTTGTTGCCAGTCAACCTGAAGAATCGCCATGAATTTACTACAGATATAAACTCATGCTGTGGGTGGTGGTGGTGGTGTGGGTGGGTTAGTGGGTGAGGAGGGGTCGGTGGAGACACTGTTGGTAAACACAGAGAGCAGGAACTGATGCCGCGAGACGTTGGGATGACCTTCCTGGCGATGGATTCAAGGCCTCCAAGAGTGTGTGTGTGTGTGTGTGTGCGGTTGGTCTAAGTATAGCGCAGGCGTTCTGTGGTGGAGCCGTGACCCTGGCCAGACGGGCGGGATCACGGACGCTGCTGGATACACTGTCGCCACCGCCACCTTGTGGCTCCTGGCGGAGTTACCTCTGTCTCTCTCTCTCTCTCTCGGGGTAATACTTCATGGTAGCATCTCCTCGATATTTAGGGAAGGGTGTCAGTCCAACCAAATATTCTTAGACAGCGGATTCCCTCAAGCCAAGGGGTTTATTATTAATAATACGTGGTGACTGTAACAGCGTTGTTATACAGTACAAGAGTTATCGTTTGATTGATTTTGTACGTAGAAACAGCAGGGGGAAGAATATCACACTTCATTTCTGTTCACCAGGAATTCCTTGAATGGCGTCAGGATGGCGAGGTGTGTGTGTGTGTGTGTGTGTGTGTGTGTGTGTGTGTGTGTGTGTGTGTGTGTGTGTGTGTGTGTGGTGATTCTTTTTTGGTGTGGTTGGGGGATAGAGGGTTTACTGTGGTATGGAATACGAAAGTCAGAGACGTCAGGGATCTGGGTTTGTCAGTGTGGTTCCGTGTGTGTGAGAGAGAGAGAGAGAGAGAGAGAGAGAGAGAGAGAGAGAGAGAGAGAGAGAGAGAGAGAGAGAGAG
>JAYMFT010094943.1:0-13918 GCA_038088735.1 Panulirus argus | reverse complement strand
TGTGTGTGTGTGTGTGTGTGTGTGTGTGTGTGTGTGTGTGTGTGTGTGTGTGTGTGTGTGTGTATTCACCAGTACTGGCTCTGGTAATGGTATGAAAAAGATCAAAATCAGTGAGGCCTCTTCATCCTACAGAGCGGTGGGTAAACACAAATAGCACGATGGTAGAATTCTTGAAAATAATATTACAACCCTTAAACACGACGGCACAACTCTTGAACACGACGGTACAATCCTTGAACACGAAGGTACAACTCTTGAACATGACGATACACACCTTCAACACGACGATACAACCCTTAAACACGACGGTACAACCCTCGAATATTAAGGTATAACCCTTGAACACGAAGATACAAGCCCTTGAACATGATGGTATAACCACTGAACACGACGTAGGACCATTGAATACGACGATACAACCCATGAACACGACGTACAATCCTTGAATACGACGGTACAACCCGTGAACACGATGAACAGCCCTTGAATGTGAAGATAGAATCCTTGAACACGAAGGTACAACCCTTGAAGACAACGGTCAAACCCTTGATCTCGACGGTACAACCCTTTAACACAACGGCCAAACCCTTGAACTCGACGGTATAACCAATGAACACGACTGCACAACCCTTGAGCATGAAGGTACAGCCCTTGAACACGACGGCAGAACCCTTGAACTCGAAGGTACAACCCTTGAACAAGACTGAAAAATCCTTGAACACGACGGTAGCATCTTTGAACAAGACGGTAAACCCTTGAACTCGACGGAACAACCTTTAAACACGACGGCAAAACCCTTGTACATGACGGTAAAATCCTTGAACAAGACGGTACAACATTGAAATACGAAGATGCAACCTTTGAACACGACGGTACAACCCTTGAACTCGACAGTGCAGCCCTTGAACAAAACGGTACAACCCTTGAACAGGAACGTAAAACCTTTGAACACGACAGTAAAACCATTGAACACGACGGGTCAGTCATGGAAAACGACGGCAAAAACCCTTGAACAGCAACATGCAGCCCTTGAACACGACTTTAAAGCCCTTGAACTCGACGGTACAACCCTTAAACACACATATAGAATCCTTGAACACGACGGTAAAACCCTTGAACTCGACGGTACAGCCCTTGAGCACGATGGTAAAACCCTTGAACACAACAGTACAACCCTTGAATACAATGGTTCAACTCTTGAACACGACGGTACAACGCTTGAACAAGAAGATATCACCCCTGAACACGACAGTACAATCCTTGAGCACGACGGTACAAAGCTAGAATACAATGATGCAACCCCTGAACACGTCGGTACACTCCTTGAGCACGACGGTACAAGGCTTGAATACAGTGATTCAACCCTTGAACACGACGGTAAAATACTGAACACGACGGTAAAACCCTTGAACACGAAGATATATCCCTTGAAAACGACGGAACAGTCCTTGAACATGACTGTACAACCCTTGAATACGATGGTGCAATTCTTGCACACGACGGTACAACCCTTGAACACGAAGATATAACCCCTGAAAACGATGGTAAAACCCTTGAGCACATAACATAACCCTAGAACACGAAAGTACAACCATTGAGCACGACCATACAACCCTTGAACACGGAGGTACAAACTTTGAACACGAATCTCAACCCTTGAGTATGAAGGTAGAGCCTTGAATACGATGGCACAACGAGAACGGTAAAACACTTGCATACGACAGTACAACTCTTGAACAAGAAGTACAAACCTTGAATACTACAGTAAAACCCTTGACTGCAACAGTACAACCCTTGAATACGACGGTACAACCCTTGAACACAACGGTACAACTTTAGAACACGACGGTACAACCCTTGAACACGACGGTAAAACCCTTGAACACGACGGTAAAACCCTTGAATAAGAAGGTATAAGCCATGAACACTAAAGTACAACCTTTGAACAAAAAGGTACAACCCTTGAACACGATGGTACAACCCTAGAACACGACGGCACAACCCTTAAGATCGACAATGCAACTTTTGAAAGCGACGGTACAACCCTTGAGCACGAAGATACAGGACTTAAACACGACGGTGCAACACTTGAACACGACGGCACAACCCTTGAGCAAACCAATCCAACTCTAACACAACTGTACAACCCTTGAGTACAAAAGGCATCCCTTAAACATGACGGTATAACCCTTGAGCACTAGGATACAACCATTGAACATGACGGATCAACCTTGGTAAACGAATATCAACCCCTGAGTATGAATTTACAGCCTTGAATACGATGGCACGACGACAACGGTACAACCTTTCAACAGGACGTACAAACATTGAATACAAAGGTACAACCCTTGAAAACAACAGCTTAACCCTTGAATACGACGGTAAAACCCTTGAACTAGACGATACAACATGTGAACACGATGGTAAAACTCTTGAACTAGACGGTACAACCATGAGCGCAACAGTAAGCCCTTAAACGCGACGGTACAACCTTTGAACTGGACGGTCCAGCCCTTGAACACGATAGTACAACCCTTGAACAAGAAGGTAAAACCTTTGAAAACGACAATACAATCCCTGAACACGACGGTAAAACCTTTGAATACGATGATGCAACCCTTGAACACGACGGTACAACTCTTGAATTCGACGGTACAACCCTTGAACACGGGGGTAAAACCCCTGAACAGAAACGTAAAGCACTTGAATACAACATTACAGCCTTTGAACACGACGGTACAGCCCTTGAACACGAAATACAACTCTTGAACACGACGGTACAACCCTTAAATACAAACGTACAACCCGTAAACCCGAAGATTCAACCATTGAACACGACGGTACAACCCTTGAGCGCAACAATACAAGTTTTGAACACGACTGTACAACCCTTGACCATAACAACACAATTGTTTAACAGGACGGCACAGCCCTTGCGCACAATAACACAACCCATAAACACGACGGTACTACCCTCGAGCACGACAGTACAACCCTTAAACACAACGGTAAAAACTCTGCACACGAATCTCAACCACTGAGTATGAAGGTACAACCTTGAATGCGATGGCATTACGACATCGGTGCAACCCTTGAACACGACGCAGAACCCTTAAATATGACGGTACAACACTTGAACACAAGAGTACAACCCTTGCATACGACGGTACAACCCATGAACACGACGACCTAACCTTTAACACGACGCCTATCCCTTGAGCACAACGGTACAACCCTGAACACGACGGTAGAACCCTTGAACACGACAGTACAACCATTGAAAACGATGGTAGAACCAGTGAAAACTGGAAAGTACAACCCTTGAACACGACGGCACAACCCTTGAACAAGACGGTAAATCCTTGAACACGACGGTACAATCCTTGAACTCGACGGTAGAGTCCTTGAAGACGACGGTACAACCCTTGAACTCGACGGTAGAATCCTTGAACACGACGGTAAAACCCTTGAACACGGCGGTAAAGCCCTTGAACTCGACGGTACAACCCTTTAACACGACAATACAACCATTGAATTCGACGGAAAAACCCTTGAACACGAATATAAAACAATTGAACACGATGAAACAACCCTTGAATACGATGGTGTAACCTTGAACACGAATGTATAGCCCTTGTACACAACGGTACAATCCTTGAACACGACGGTGCAACCCTTGAATACGATGATGCAACCCTAGAACTCGATGGTAGAGCCCTTGGAAACGAAGGTACAACCCTTGAGCACGACGGTACAATACTTGAATACGGCAGTACAACCCTTGAACACGAAGATATAGCCCGTGAACACTATATTATAATCCTTGAGAATGACAATACAACTCTTTAACACGACGGTATAACCCTTGAGCACGACGGTACAACCCTTGAATACGACAGTAAAGTCCTTGAACACGACGATATAACCCTTGAATACGACGGTACAGCCCCTGAATACGATGGTGCAACTCTTGAACTCCACAGCACAATCCTTGAACACGAAGATGTAACCACTTAACACGACAGTACAATCCTTGAACACGACGGTACAAACCTTGAATACCATTATGCATCCCTTGAACACGACGGTGCAGCCCTTGAACACGAAAACGTAACTGAACTTGATGGTACAATCCTTGAACATAACAATACAACTCTTCAACACGATGGTACAACCCTTGAACACAATAACACAACCCTTGAACATGAAGGTACAACCCTTGAGCACGACCATACAACCCTTGAACACGACAGTACATATTTTGAACATAAATCTCAACCCTTGAGTATGAAGGTACAGCCTTCGAATCCGATGCCACGACGAGAACGGTACGACACTTGCATACGACGGTGCAACCCTTGAACACGATGTACAAATCTTGAATGCTACAGTAAAACCCTTGACCAAAACAGTACAACCCTTTAAAGACGACGGAACAACCCTTGAGCAAAAAGGTAAAATCCTTGAAGACGACGTAAAACCCTTGAACACGACGGTAAAACCCTTGAATATGGCAGTAAAACCCTTAAACACGATGGTATATCCCATGAACACGAAGGTTCAACTCTTGAATAAAAAGATACAACCCTTGAACACGAGGGTAAACCTTAGAACACGAAGGTACAACCCTTGAATACGACAGTACAACCCTTGAACACGATGATACAACCCTTGAACACGAAAATATATCCCTTGAACACGACGGTACAATCCTTGAACACAACGGTACAACCCTTGAATACGATGGTGCAACCTTTGAACACGATAGTACAACACTTTAGCGGGACAATACAACTTTTGAACACGACGGTACAACCCTTGAGCACGATGATACAGGACTTTAACACAACGGTGCAACTCTTGAACACGACTGTACAACCCTTGAGCAAACCAATCCAACTCTAACGCAACAGGACAACCCTTGAGCACAAAAGACACCCCTTAAACATGACGGTACAACTCTTAAGCAAGACGATACAACCCTTGAACTTGACGGATCAAACCTGGTAAGCGAATATCAATCCATGAGTATGAAGGTACAGCCTTAAATACGAAGGCACGACGACAACGGTACAACACTTGAACACGACGTACAAACGTTGAATACGAAGGTATAACCCTTGAACACAACAGTTCAACCCTTGAATACGACGGCACAACATTGAACAAGACGATATAACCCTTGAACACAATGGTAAAACCCTGGAACAAGACTGTACAACTCTTGAACTCGACGGTACAGCCCTTGAACAAGACGGTACAACCCTTGAACAGGAAGGTAAAACCTTTGAATACGACAGAACAATCCTTGAACACGACGGGTCAATCATGGAACACGACGGTAAAACCCTTGAATACGATGATACAACCCTTGAACATGTAAGGAGAAACCTTGAACACGAGAGTACAGCCCTTGAACACAATGGTAAATCCCTAGAACTCGACGGTACAGAAATTGAACACGACGGTACACCCTTGAACACGACGGTAAAACCCTTAGACACGACGGTACAGCCCTTGAACACGTCGAGACAACCCCTGAACACGATGATATAAACACTGAACACGACGTCCTACCTTTGAATACGACAGGACAACCCTTGAACGCGATGTACAACCTTTGAATACGACGGTGCAACCCTTAAAAATGGCGATACAACCCTTGAACATGATAACACCTTTGAACATTAATGTGCAATCCTTGATGACGACGGTACAAACCTTGAACACAACGGTAAAACCCTTAAACTTGACGGTACAACCCTTGAACACGAAGGTAAAATCCCTCAGCACGACTAAAACCCTTGAACTAGACGGTGCAGCCCTTGAGCACGATGGTAAAACCCTTGAACACGACGGTACAACCCTTGAACACGGCAAAGCCCTTGAATACGATGGTGCACTCTTGAACACGACGGTACAACCCTTGAACACGAAGATATAGCCCCTGAACAAGATGGTACAATCCTTGAGCACGACGATACAAAGTTTGTATACAATAATGCAGCCCTTACTCTCGATGGTATAATCCTTGAATTCGGCGGTACAGCCCTTGAACACGACAGTTTAAACCTAGAAGACGACGGGACAACCCTTGAACACGACAGTACAACCCTTGAACACGAAGGTACAAGCCTTGAGCTTAACAATAAAACTCTTTAACACGATGGTACAACCCTTGAGCACAACAACACAACCCTTGAACACGAAGGTATAACCCCTGAGCACGACCATATAACCCTTGAACACGACGGTACAAACTTTGATTACGAATCTCAACCCTTGAGTATGAAGGTACAGCCTTGAATACGATTGCACGACGAGACCGATACAACACTTGCAAAAAACGGTACAACCCTTGAAAACGAAGTACAAACCTTGAATACTACGGTAAAACCCTTGACCACAACAGTACAACCCTAGAATACGACGGTACATTCATTGAACAAGACGGTATAACCCTTGAATACGACAGTAAAATCCTTGAATACGAAGAAACATCCCTTAAACACGACAGCACAATCCTTGAACACTACGGTACAACCCTTGAATAAGATGGTGCAACATTTGAACACGATGGTACAACTCTTTAGCGCGACAATTCAACTTTTGAACACGACGGTACAACCCTAGAGCACGATGATACAAGACTTGAACAGGACGGTGCAAAACTTGAACACGACATTGTACGTACAACCCTTGAGCAAACCAATCCAACTATAACGCAACGGGACAACCACTGAGCACAAAAGACATCTCTTAAACATGACAGTACAACCCTTGAGCACGACAATACAACCCTTGAACATAACGGATCTAACAAGGCAAACGAGTATCAACACTTGAGAATGAAGGTACAGCCTTGAATACAGTGGCACGACGACAACAGTACAACCCTTGAACACGACATACAATCCTTGAATGCGAAGGTACAACAATTGAACACAACAGTTCACCCCTTGAGTACGACAGTACAATCATTAAACACGACGGTAAAATCCTTGAAAGCGACGGTACAACCCAGAACACGACGGTAAAACCATTGAATACGACGGTAAAACCCTTGAACACGACCGTATGTACCATGAACACGAAGGTACAACCCTTGAACAAGAAGGTACATCCCTTGAGCACGACGGTGCAACCCTAGAACACGACGGTACAACCACTGAACAAGACGGTATGACCCTTGAATACGACAGTAAAGCCCTTGAACACGACGATACAACCATTGAATACGATAGTGCAACACTTGAACACGATGGTACAACTCTTTAGCGCGACAATGCAACTTTTGAACACGACGGTACAACCCTTGAGCACGATGATACAGGACTTGATCAGGACAGTGCAACACTTGAACACGACGGTACAACCCTTGAGCAAACCAATCCAACTCTAACTCAACGGGACAACCATTGAGCACAAAAGACACCCTTAAACATGAAGGTATAACCCTTGAGCACGACGATACAACCCTTGAGCATGGCGGATCAAACATGGCAAAAGAATATCAACACTTGAGTGTGAAGGTACAGCCTTGAATACGATGGCACGACGACAAAAGTACAACCCCTGAACACGACGTAAAATCCTTGAATACGAAGGTACAATAATTGAACGCAACAGTTCAACCCTTGAATACGACGACACAACCCTTGAACACGATGGTAAAACACTTGAACAAGAAGATATAACCTTTGAACACGACGGTACAACCTTTGAATGCGATGATGCACCCCTTGAACACGACGGTACAACCCTTGAACTCGATGGTACATTCCTTGAGCAGGAAGGTAAAACACTTGAATACAGCCCTTGAACACGACGGTACAGGCCTTGAACACGAAGATATAACTCTTGAACACCACGGTACAACCCTTCAATATGACAGTATAACCCTTGAACTCGATGGTACAACCCGTGAACCCGGAGATACAACCCTTCAACACGACCGCAAGTTTTGAACAAGAAGGTACAACCTTTGACCATAACAGTGAAGCTCTCTAACACGACGGTAAATCCCTTGAGCACAATAACACAACCCATAAACACGACGGTACAACCCTTGAGCACAACTATACAAGCCTAAAACACGACGGTAAAATCTCTGTACAAGAATCTCAACCATGGAGTATGAAGGTACAGCCGTGAATGTGATGGCACTACGACAGTGGTACAACCCTTGAACACGACGTAAAACCCTTGAATATGAGGGTTCAACCCTTGAACACAACAGCACAATCCTTGAATACGACGGTACAACACTTAAACAAGACGACCTAACCTTTATCAAGACGTTCAGTCATTGAACCCGACAGTAAAGCCCTTGAATTCGATGGTATAACCCTTAAATACGACGGTACAATCCTTGAACACGAAGTTAAAACCCTTGAACACGATGGAACAACCCTTGAGTACGACGATACAACACTTGCACATGAAGATGCAAGCCTTGTACAAGACGGTACAACCTTTGAACACAAAGGTAATATCCTTGATGGTACAACTCTTGAACAAGACAGTACAACCCTTGAACACGACGGCACAATCCTTGAACACGACGGTAAAATCCTTGAATACGATGATGCAACCCTTGAATTCGATGGTGTAGGCCGTGAACACGAAGGTACAACGCTTGAATACGACAGTACAACCCTTGAACATGAACATATAGCCCTTGAACACTACGGTACAATTCTTGAGCATAATAATACAACTCTTTATCAAGACTGTATAACCCTTGAGCACGACGGTACAACCCTTGAATACGAGAGTACAGCCCTTGAACACGAAGATATAACCTTTGAACACGACGGCAAATCTTGAACACGACTGTACAATCTCTGAACACGAAGGTACAACCTATGAATACGATGATGCAACCCTTGAACACTACGTTACAGCCCTTGAACACGGGGGTAGAACCCTTGAACAGTAAGGTACAACCCTTGAAAACGACATTACAGCCTTTGAACACGACAGTACAGCCCTTGAATACGACAGTACAACCCTTCAACACAACGGTACAACCCGTGAACCCGAAGATACAACCTTTGAGCACGAAGGTATAACCCTTGAACTCGACGTCACAACCCTTGAATACGACGGTATAAAGCTTGAACACGGTGGTACAAACCTTGAACACGAACGCAAAATCTTTGAACACGATGGTAAAGTTCAACCCTTAAGCAAAATAACAAACCGTTTAAACACGACGGTAAAACCCTTGAGTTCGACAGTACAACACTTGAACACGACGGTACAGACTACGTACACCAATCTCAACTCTTGAGTATGAAGGCAAAGCCTTGAATACAATGGTACGACGACAAGGGTACAACCCTTGAATAAAACGGTAAAACCCTTGGACACGACGTACAACCCTTGATTGCGACTATACAACAGTTGAACACAACAATACAACCTCTGAATACGACGGTACAACCATTGAACACGAAGGTACAACCCTTGAACACGACAGTACATCCCTTAAACACGACATACAACTCTTGAACACGATGGCACAAACCTTGAAAACGAAGGTGCAACCTTTGAACACGACAGTACAACCCTTGAACACGAAGGTGCAGCCCTTGAACACGACTATAAAACACTTGAACTCGATGGTACAGCCCTTGAACACGATGGTACAACCCTTGAATACGATGGCTCAACCCTTGAACACGACGGCACATCGCTTTGAACACGACGGTACATCGCTTGAGCGCAACAATACAACTTTTGAACACTACAGTACAACCCTTAAGCACGATGATACAAGACTTGAACACGACGGTAAAACCCTTGAATACGACAGTACAACCCTTGAACACGACGTTACAACCCTTGAACACAAGGATACATTCCTTGAACAAGGCGGTGCAACCCTTGAATACGATGGTGCAACCCCTGAACACGGCGGCATAATCCTTGAGTGCGACAATACAACTTTTGAACACGACGGTACAACCCTTGAGCATGGTGGTACAGAACTTGAATATGACGGTGCAACCCTTGAACACGACAGAACAGCCCTGAGCATAACAATGCAACTATTTAACACGACGGTACAACCCTTGAGCGCAATTACATACCCCTTAAACACGACGGTAAAGCCGTTGAGCACGACAACACAACCTATGAACACGGCTGTACAAACTCTGTACATGAATGCCAACCCTTGAGTATGAAGATACAGCCTTGAATACGAAAGCACGACGGCTACGGTACAACTCTTGAACACGACGGTACAACCCTTGGACCCGAAGATACATCCCTTGAACACTACGGTACAATCATTGAACAAAACGGTACAACCTTTGAATACGATGGTGCAACCCTTGAACACGACTGTATAACCCTTGAGCGTGACAATACAAGGTTTGATCACGACGGTATAACCCTTGAGCATAACAATACAACTCTTTAACACGACGGTACAACCCTTGAGCACAATAAGACAATCCTTGAATACGAAGGTACAACCCTTGAATACGAGAATACAACCATTGAACACTACGGTACAGCCCTTGAACCAGAAGATACATCCCTTGAACACGACGGTACAAACCTTGAATACGATGGTGTAACCCTTGACCACGACGGCACAACCCCTGAGCGCGACAATTCCTAGTTTGAACACGACGGTACAACCCTTGAGCATAACAATACAACTATTTAACACGACGGTAAAACCTTAAGCACCACGATACAACTCTTGAACACGACGGTGAAACCCTTGAACATGATGGTACAACCCTTGAAGATGGCGGTACAACCCTTGAGCACGACAATGTAAGTTTTGAACACGACGGTACAAGCTTTAAGTACAACATTACAATTATCTAACACGATGGTACAACCCTTGAGCACAATAGCGAACTCCTTAAACACGACGGTATAACCCTTGCGTTCGACAATACAACCCTTGAATACGACGTTACAAACTTTGTACGAGAATCTCAATCCTTGAGTATGAAGATACAGCCTTGAATACGAAGGCACGACGGCAACGGTACATCCTTTGAACGCGACGGTACAACCCTTGAACTCGAAGAAAATTCCCTTGAACAGGACGGTACAATCATTGAACACGACGGTGCAAGCCTTGAGCATAACAATACAAATCTTTAATACGATGGTACAACCCCTGAGCACAGTAGGACAACCCTTGAAAACGACGGTACAGCCACTGAATACGGCAATACAACCCGTGAACACGACGGTACAACCCTTGAACCCGAAGATACATCCCTTGAACACGACGGAACAATGGATGTAACCCATGAACACGACAGTACAACCCTTGAACGCGACATTTCCTAATTTTTGAACACTACAGTACAACCCTTGAACATAAGAATACACCTCTTTAACATTACGTACAACCCCTGAGCACAATAACACAACCTTTAAACACGACGGTTCAACCGTTCAGCACCACAATACAACCCTTGAACACAACGGTACAAACTTTGTACACGAATCTCGACCATTGAGTATGAAGGTACAGCATTGAATGCGATGACACGACGACAACGGTGCAACCCTTGAATACGACGATATAACCCTTGGATAGGACGATACAACCTTTGAGCACAACCTTATCACATCTTAAGCACGAGAGTACGACCCTTGAGCACGACTCCTCTGTAACCCTCAGGTATAATGGCATGACTGGTTGCCTTTAACCCTGAAAGGTCAGTCAAATGTCTCACAGTAATATATGGGCATCGTGCTGTCCGAGCCCAAGAGTTACTAAGCATAATTCTACGTTGGGGAACACCAATTATCACGAAACTAAGCCAGTACAACATCCTGCACAGTGACAATCTCTAAATGGCAGTTACGTTATTCGGAAACAGAAGCACTAGGTACAATTAAGTGCTGATGATGAAATATAGACTAACAAATGTTCTATTTGCAAACAGTACGTCTCTATATACCTCAGGACACGTAGCTGCTAGACCAAGTAAGTCTAGACTAGCAGGTTCCTTTGGGGATTTAAGCCGACATAATTTGGCCTAATTATTTCCTCATCAACTGTCAGGGTCATCTAATACACAAAGGCACTAAGAATATCCCAAGTTGCCCTGAGCCAGTACGGTAGGGGGTAAATCTTTTACTAATTACCACTAAATTCGCCCTAAAAAAGCATAAATCTGGAACCGGTATATTTTGACACAATTTATTACCTATTTGAGCTTCAAAAGAACTTGGAAGGTTTCTAACTTACATTTATTCATATGATGCTACAGCATCAAATGTTCCGTCACCCCTCTATTCTTTGAGGTTTATGTATTGATGTTGGTTATATTCAACATCATTTTTTCAAGATATATATGTGTGCCACCCATAGAAGCTCATTTCAAACGCATTCATAGACAATAAGTTAGTTGATCAGAGCTTAGAAATGCATTGTATCTGTAATGTATCTTAGACTGTAGTTGTGCCGGTTGCTAGTTCAAGTCTTACCTAATTTTGTTTCCTTTCTTCGATCAACTTTGCTATTACCGATGCCTTGTTTGACAGCTTGACTACGTTCCCTTGTATAACTGAATGATGCATTTGTCTATTAAATACACTGTACTTTATTTCTAAGTAAGCGAAAAACACTTTGAGTAACATTATCTCCCCACACTGCTCAGAAAACTTTATTTGGAAATGATGTCCCGCAATTTTCATCCTTAAAGAAGCATTCTTATGGAATGATTTGAGCCTAGTTTACCCTGGTCCAAATAGAAACGTCCTTTGAAGTAGATGATAACTTTACTGACAGTCAGAGATGAATATGATTCCATAAGTCTGATGAAACTTTCAAGACTCCTGTGTCAGAGGAGAGCTTGAGTACGGAGGAATCCAGTTCCAGGAAGCATGAATTTAAGCTTGAATGTTTATCTAAACGGTTAACTCACGGAGACAGATTTTACGAACTGAAGAATCTGGCGGGGGTCCGATGGGTGGCTTCTGGGAGTTTGAAGAACAAGAGAAGGTTATGAAAGTTTAAAGAAAGTAATAGAATGGAAATAAATCCTTAAGTTCGCTGAAGTGTTCTATCTCCTTTTGTCCTTCCGAGTTGGTTGCTTGTGCGTTAAGTCTATCAACTGCCAGGGTCGTCAAGCCCGTCAGTTATATCCAACAACCAAGAAAAATCTTTAATACCTTCTCCGGGTGTTAAGGGTAATTCTAAGGCCACATTCACACTAGTTGCGTTTGTGGCTCATGAAATGCCCTTGAAGTGATGTACTTATCTACAAAGAAGGAACTCTTCATAAATAAGTTCCGGAGAGTATTTTATGAATCTTGGTTGAATGGTCGTATATATCGATTCAAGAACAGTAATGCCTTCAGAAAACTGATATTGCAGTTCCTATGATGGTATTCAGGCCTTTTTAAAGTCAAATCCACCAGCCAGAGTTACTGCAACGGATTTTTGACAAAGTTATCCCGTCTGCGTCCTATCCGAGTTCTGCAACTGGCAGAACTGCCTATTTATTATACATGCATTTTGAATTCTATTACTGAATGACCGAATTTGAAAAAAAATCAAGACCTTTAATTTTCATATGGAACGAATATTAAAAATTTATCTTTCCTTATTTAAAAGTCGTATGATAGGGAAGAGCCGTGTGATTTATTTTCCTTGTGGTAACATTAATTTTGGTCATGTTAATGAGCCTGTCAGAAGGAATTTGCTTCAAAACTGGAATTAATGTATTAATACACGTTAAACATTATGCTATGTACATCAGCCTCCACACTTTTAGCATACCATATATAGACAAACATACACACACACACACACACACACACACACACACACACACACACACACACAAGGGAAAACTTATCGCCGTTGCTCTTCGCCTTTTATGTTAATGATTTAGAAAATTATTTAATGGAACATAACTGTAAC
>JAYMFT010094932.1:0-13918 GCA_038088735.1 Panulirus argus | reverse complement strand
TGCCACATGCATCTCTTGCACATTCCATCACTGCCTCCCTGAATACATCCCATTCCTCAGCCACTCCCCTCACTTCATTTGTTCTCATCTTTTGCCATTCTAATGAGGTGTCTTTAAGAAAGGCATTCAGTTGCCCCTGCCATCTCAGCGAACTTAAAAGAAAACTTGACAGGTATGAAACAGCAAAGAAACTATATGAAAACAATACTTTCATGCTTGTAGGATATCACAAACTGTATTTTACTTTACAGTCTTTTGAACTTATGCCTTTTGTCCATATTTAGTTTCATCTTTTATCCTTTTCCATGCTTTTCAAAGTTTGCTACTGTAAATGTATTCTTTATGTCTCTTTTAATTTGACTCTAGAATAGTTTCTTGGTCAGTAATAACAATTTTGTACTGAAAAAGGAGAAAATCCAACATTATTAGGGCCCAATTTCTTGAACTTTCTTGACTATCATATATTGGTTTTAATCTTGTTTGCGATGCATTCGCAGTTTCGTCACAGAGCTAGTTCCATTCATCAGCAGCTCTGGTACTGTATATTACTTCTCTACATATTTTTTCATAAGTTTCATGCTCATTATCTTGCTATGATCTGTGGTTGATCTTTTTGATCATCTTTTCAAAGAATTTATTGTATTTTTTCTTGTTGAAACGGTATGAGAAAAATCACTCCCCAAATATGACCATCTTAGATGAAAGGAAAAATGAAGAGCATGATAAAAAGGATACAGAAGAAATTGATTCAAGTTCCTCAGATGTTTGTAGATCATAATTTTGAAGGAAGAAAGCTTATGGGAAGAAAGCCAAAAGAAGAGAGAGAATTCCTTAGCATTTGATATTTGAGGAAAGAGGAGGTATTGTAATGGTCAGTGCTCATGTGGCTGGTTAGTAGTAGCCAGTTGAGTGTCATAGGTCCAGGTCTTGGCAAGTGGGACTATTGATGCTGTCAGACTATTTGGAAACTTGAGAGTTATAATCATGGCTCCCTTTACTATTTTTTTTTCCATTGTGGGCATCATTATAGCCTGCAGTCTTTTTGTATAACTTAGCACTCTTATTTCTATGGTACCATGTTTTTTGCCCTCCTTTAGATATTCTGAGTTTGATTTGTATGTAACTTTAAATGAGGTTACTGCACTTGTAATGCACATTCTGATATATAGGTGTAATTTGGATTATATGTAGTTTATTGAAAAACCTCATTGCTGTACTTAAATGCTTTTCTAAAATTAAGAAGCTGACAGTTTGCTTTCTCAACAGTGCTTCTGTTATGGTGTTTTGGTGAAAAATAGAGCATATCATTGCCCCCCAAGTTTCTTGTAAATGCAGATTCATATTGCTTGTCTCCATCCAGATTTTAGTCATATCAAGAGCTTTTTTCACTTTGTCCCATTTTCATTACATTGCATTTGCATGGGTTGAATGTCTTCAACCACATATCAGACTTAACTTTGGAGCTTGTCAGAGTTCCCTTGTTATCTAATGCAATTTCTTCATTTCTGATTTTCAAGAACTGCTCAGTGTTTGATTTATCAAGTCCATTCAAAAGCTTATTCTGTATATTGTTATGTATGTGGGGTAAAAGGAGATCAGCCATAGCAAGATGTTTGGAATTCTGCAGGGGTAGGAATGCCTGGAGATAACTGAGCATGGTTCCACTTGTATTGATAGATGGAGTTAATGTTTTGGTTACAGATAGATGGGAAAATAGTCTTGGTGGCTGAGACTGTTGACATCCAGCTAATTAGAAACTTGAAAGTTGAGATCAAGTCTTTTTCTATTTTCTTTTTCTATGGTGGGCATCTTTCTAACCTCTAATATTTTCCCGTAATCCCATCTCTCTTATTTCTCCAGTACCATCTTTGTTGCCCTCCGTAGAAAATCTGTCTATCTGTCTGTATCTTTGTTGCCTGCTCCCAACTAGAATTCCAACAAAGGGTTGGGCATGGCAATAGAGTTTCCTTGATTGGTGAACTCCAGTGCCCCTTCTTAGCTTGTAGTGCCTCACCCTTAACAGGCCACTGGCAAAGGGCAACTCTAGCACAGTGTCTGCAGAGGCTCCTATCCAATGCTCTTATTGACTACTACCTAATGCTCATTCCTAATGTTCCTACCTACTATTTCTACCTACAGTTTCTACCTAATGCTCCTGCCTAAATGTACCTACCTACTTCTACTATCTATTAGTCCTACTATTTTGTCAAAATGCAGGGCTAGCGCATAGTACTCACCTCGGGAAAATCTAGAGTTACAGAGAATGAGTTATGTGAGTTAAGTGTTGTCAAGTGTTATGTATCACATGGAAAGTTTGTATGTTTGTGGACACAGTGCCAGTAGTCCATGGTGTTGGTGAGGCAGAAAGATAAGACAGCTACGTGGGTCAGAGGAGTGTAGCTTGACAACCGCTGAAGTGCTGGTTCACTACACAGCCACCACGAACTCTCTCTCTCTCTCTCTCTCTCTCTCTCTCTCTCTCTCTCTCTCTCTCTCTCTCTCTCTCTCTTCAGGCAAGTAGTAATGGTAATATACCTCCCTGGTTGTTAGCTGCCTGCCAACTACTACCTATCTTAGAAATTCAGTATTAAATTTATATGTTTGTTAAAGTGAGATGGCCAAACATGAAATGAATATTCTAATTTAGGTATAATATATTTAGTATGTGCATAGTTTATTGAAAAATCTTACCGATATATTTAAATGCATTTCTGACATTAAGCAGCTGACAGTCTGCCTCCACATCAGTGCTTGTGGTATGATGTTTTGGCAAATGTTTGGGCATAGTGTTGACTCCCTAAACTCTTTTTAATCACAGATTCATGTTGCTTGTTTCATGGCAGATATTAATCATGTCAGGACCTTTCTTTCATTGTGGCCTGACTTCATCACATTGCATTTGCATAGGTTCAGCTTCTTCACCCTTATATCAAACTAACTCTAGAGCTCATTAGAGTCTGTTTGTCAGTTGATGCAATATCTTTTATTTCTAATTTTGAAGAACTGTTGAATATCTGATTCATCAAGTCCATTTAAAAGCTTGTATATCATTATGCATGTGGGTAAAAGGAGATCAACCATAGCAAGATGTTTGGAACTGTGCTGGGATAGGAATGCTTGGAGATGACTTTTCATGGGCTACTCATCTTGATAGTTTGAGTTAATATAATGAATGTAAATAGATGGGAAGATAGTATGTTTATCAATGAGATTCTGTAGATGGAGATTTTGAATGATCATTTCCTTCATTTTTGCATCATTTGTGATGAGTTTGTATCTCAAGAGAAAAGTTTACTGTAGTTTCACATAAAAGGTTCATTATCAAAAGTCTTTAAGTGCTTTAAGGATTTATGTATAAGTTGTATTTCTCTCTGTGTAGTGGAGGGTAGTTTTTCAATGAAGTATCATTATTCTTAGGAAATGTGGAATATGAATTTGTAGGATTTTTTATTCTTTTAAATTTTTCTAAACATTCATGATCTTTGCACTTTAGCAAGGATACAGCTGAAGGTAATCACTGTTACTGTGAATTTTTGCATTTATTGAGGAAGATCATTAACAGCTTTGTGTGTCTTGTTTTCTTTTATGCAACATTGGTAAAGTTTTGGTATTTTAGAAAATATTTCATCATAGATTTTATTCTCTTTGATGTTTCATACCTAGTGGGCAATTTTGGATGCTTATGCCTTTTCCAAGGAAAGATTAGAACAAAGATTAGTTTTGTTCCAAGGCTTTGTTAATGGTCAGTAGGCAAGACTAAATTTTCTTTCAAAGTTTTTAGGGCTTTAAACAACTTATAGGGCTCTCAAGATGATACTTTGTCATGTTCACATAGGGTTCTGGAGAATTTCATGTCAGACAATCTTTCTTTTATGTAATAGTTCTGCTTGTTTCAAGGAAAACAGGGTTAGATTGTTCACCTCTAACATACAGTTTCAAGGGTGTTACAGTTATTCTGGTGAGGCTAGTAAAATTCCTGAAGTTTTTAAACATTAGAACATACCTCATATCCTAATAAGCAATCTTTTCTTATTTCTTAACTTTTGAACTGTATCTTGACTGCTGGCTGTTATTCATCATTTTGCTTTCCAAAGAGGATTCTTCACATCAAACCAAAAATGTAGTGCTGAGATGTTTCCTTAGATGATCTCCTGAGGATGGATTGTTACATTCTGCATAATATTCTGTGTAAATTTTCGTGAAGTATCCGTATATTATATAATCTGATCTTATGCAGCAGTTTCAAATTTAACAAACTGATGGTATCTGGTGGTAGGGTAAGTAGCTTTCTTGCATTTTGTAAGGTGGTTCATTCTGTATTTGCAAAAGCATCATGCACCACTATATTTTTAGACATGTTCCAACAGACCTGTGAGCATGAATATGACAAGTAGGAAGACTTTTAGTGATTAAGAATATAATCTGTTCTTAACAAAGCCTTATTGTTAGCATGATGTAGAAGACCTCTCTCTCTTCTTTCCAGATTCTTAGGTGTCTCTGTATTACAGATATGGATCAACTGTCTGATATGTCTCACTTCTCTTAGTCATACAAAGCACATGTGTTAATGAGCTTTTTAATTGGCAGATCATGAAAAATAATTTATATGAGCATATTCTGAAACTTTGCAATCTTCTAGTCACATGTTTCCCACTCAAGCAAGACTAGGGCAAGGAGTAATTCTTTTTAGCAAGAATGCTCTGTCAAGGAGAAATCTTCTCATTCCTTGAAGTAGCTTTTCTTTCACAATAGGACTCAAGTGGAAGAGACTGTTTCAAATTAATTTCAAAATCTTGATTTTCTCAAGAACCTTTGGTTTTTATTGTTTTGATGTGGTTAAAAATCAGATTACAATCTTGCACAGAAACAAAATTTTAACTGAAGAGGGGCAGAATTATGATCAGTCAGTGCTATGTCTGAGACAGTATTGTCAGAATTAATTTATATTGCCTGTCAGTTGACCTCACTGTAATTTTGAAAATTAACCATAAACAAAGCTGTTATTAGTATTGATATTCAGATCATTTACATCTTGAATTCTCAAATTTTTGCAGTGATTTCATGCATAAAGTTAGAAATGTTCAAATTATAGCTTGATTAAGCATCTTTTTCTGCCCTCTGATGGTAATACAGTATTCATATTTGAGGAACACATTTTTGTTTCTCTCATATAACAAAAACCTCTCACCTTTGATATCCACCTAAACTTAGAAATTGTTCTTTCTAGTAAGATAAATGTACATTTTATGATTTGTGAGATTTGTGGTATGGGCATATTGATGGCTAAATTTTATTGTCATTTTCTACATTTTATTAGCCTTCTGGGGACATATTTTTATGGCAGCCATAGTAGTATAGTGCAATTAGCATTATCATTTGCACTAATAATTCCTTTTAAAGTAAAAAAAAAAGACTGTATGTCACTCCCGCAAAAGTCAGTTATTCTGATTTTTCCTTCATTGTGATGATTTCTACCCCAAACCTCATAACTACTTTCTCATCTGTTACCTCCTTTCCAGGTAACTCAGACTTTGAGAATAATGTGGCAACACCAAGTTCTCCAACTAGCCAATTACTACAAGAATATGAAATGCACCTGCGGAACACGTTAGCGAAGGGCATGGATGCCGAGAGCTACAGCCTGCACACTTTCGAAGCACTTCTCACTCAGAGCATGGAAAATCTGGGTAGGATTATACTAAACATTTGTTCTTTGATTTAGTATTTAGTCTATAGGCAAAGCATAATATTGTGCCTTAAAGTAGTGATCTTTAAAATATAAAAAGTTATAATTAAGATTTAGGTAGTTATATCATATTTTTGTATATGGCCAGAAACCTGTATAATCATTTCATTATTCTAGATGGCCTGTTATTTAATTGCCTCATGTTCATTTTTTCCACCAAATTTATATCAGTGGTTTAGATGGATACTTCCAGAAGTAAGAAAGAAACACTAGCTTATCCATGGCCAGAATACAGTGCAAAGCTGTCTCTTGTCATCCTTCAGGGTATCTGCAAGTCTGAAATACCAAACTGGGTTCTGCAGTTAGATAAGTGTTTTTATATACACTTACAATCCTGTTAGGTAAAGCTAAGAGTATTGGGATATTCATGACACAGTGTTTAGAGATAAAGACAATTTGTCAGAGGAAGGGAATTTTAGCATTCCTCATCTTCCAAGTCCAACTTGAACTTTTTTGAGATAGCGTGTGGAACTGACTCTGAAAAATTATTGCATTTGCTCTTCATCTGTTCCTGCTTTTAGAAAGTGATGAGACAGAAGGGGAGGATTTTCAGCACCCTCACCCTACCTATGCCCCTCTTAGTTGCTTTCTACGATATGTGGGAGATAAGAGTGAGTATTAGGGATCTATAAAATGATGTAAAAGGGAAGATAACCAAATTATGCAAAAGCTAAATAAGCTAAATATTTTTTAGCTTGTTATCTAGGTATCCCATTTCAATTTTTTATATAATGTTAGATTATTTTTGTCATTCTGTATTCTTAAATGCCTCTTTATTGCCCTATTCTTACTTGCCAAACATTTCTCACTGTACACTATTCTGTATATATTACAAGTCTCAAATGTTCCTCTCATATGCTCTCTCTTTTTCTTTATTTCCTTCATTTTGTTTTTTAACTGCTTTTGCAAGTATTTTGTTAGTAGATTAGGTTTAAGGAATAAAAGCTGTAGATATAAATAGATGAATTTCACAGTAATGTCCTTCCCATATTTACAGAGTTTTTCATGAAGAATATCCTTGATGCATTACACATCTCCATATCTTTTGTATCTCTTTCCTCTCTTTTCTTCTCTTTACCTACTTCCACTCATGTGAAGTATATGTATTATCTTACCACTGAGTCTTGTTACTCATACATATTGATATATTCACATTTTTTTCTAACATATTTCTTGTAACCTCTCAATTCACTTTTTTAATTCCAATGATAAGTTTTTTCAAGGTATTTTTTCCAGTTACTGTGCACTTTTAATCTTACAGTAAGTTCTGTGCAATAGAATTACAGGTTATGCATGCATTTTGTATTTCTTAACACATAATATTCCTGTTTCTATTTTCAGTTGCAATTGCATTCCTTCACTTGGTATCCTGTATTTTTATTTTTTCATGTTATTTCTTTTAAGAAATACTCGATTCTCGTTTTGACCTTTTTTATGTCTGTTCGACCAGTTTTCAGAAATGTTTAACTAAGCCAAAACATGATTAATTTTGGTTAATGGTGAGCAAAGGACTCAGCTGGTAGGCCATGCTAAATACAGCATACTGTCACACCAGAACTACTACATGTGTGATAAAAGTGCACAGAACCGATGAGCATTCAAGAAAATAAATAACAATTGATCTGATCAGGAAAAATATAATACTGTGAATGCAGAAGTGAATTATGACAATTGAGACAATAGTTCACTGACTGTATTTGAAAATATTCAAAAGATATTATTGGTAAATAAAAACTGTAATTACAAAGAAAGCATGAAAAGAAATTGAAAAAGTAGGAAACTGAAAACAAAAACTGTGTAATGAAGTATATGTACAGAAAAAAATCATGAAAGCAAATCAAAAAGAGCAAATTTGTTTATTAGTTTATACCACAAAAGTTAAAACACACTGGCACAGCAGGGCTATTGTGTATTGTATATCTAATCAAGAAGTACCCAGAAAATTATATGAATAGAAGAAATCAAGGGAAAACAATGTCATTTGTAATAGATAAGAATGCAGTAATTGAAGATTCAAATTCTGGAGGCACTGCCATTTAGAGGAACATTTAACAGAATAGAAAACAACAACAATGGAGGGCAGTCTAGTCAAGACAACTGTAAGTACAAACACATTAATCAGCATGAGCAGTTGGGGCAAAATCTCAAGACTGCCTGATGGAAATTAAGAACAATGTAACCGAGGTACTGGTAAATACAGTAAAGGATCACTAAACTGAAAAAATGTTTAGATGCTACAAGCCAGACATCAAGGAGCAGTTAACAACACCAAAAATAAGATGATGGTAGCAAGTAAATAGACAAGAAAATATGGCAGAAAAAAGGCAAATTCAGTCACTGCCAAAATAGTCTGATGGTCATGATTCACCACAACTTTTTCAAGTTTTTAAATGCATTAGCATTTATAAAATTAAATAAGCCTATATACATATATTTCAGTATTTTGTCATGTTGCCTGTAGCTTTGATTGATCCTTTACAACCTTCTTGTCATCAACTCTGATGACTTCCTGAGGTATTCAGTGTCCATATCATTTTGATTTTGTTTTTCAGTCTGAGCACTGATGCAGTCTTGCACACTGATATCTAGCATATTTTTCATCACATTCCATTATTTTCTACTTGATTTTAATCATATGAGTGGCTTGGTCAGTCCATCACATATATATCTATGGATTACACTACTGTTCTTGCTTTGGGGCAAGGTGAACTGTCTTGCATAAAGACATTGGTATCATGGAAGTTATAAAAAAAAACAGCAAATGATCATTCAGCACTGATTTGTAACATCCATTATTGTTACAGGTTTTATAGAGCAAATACAGCCTGGTTTTAGAGAGGAAATACAGCCTTCCTCAACCCATCATTGCTAAAACACTCCAACACGATCACATAATCAGGATACTATACTGTTTTCAGTGTTTAATGAGGCAAGTAATGGCTGACATCACTTCCCTTCCTCACTCATCAGTGCCTTGTTGTGATGTGCTTGAATGAACTTTCATCACTTCACACCCCTGTGAAACTGTACAATCTCTATATTTACTGGAAAAAGCTTCATATGCATCTGATATGTGAGAAGAGGTTTTTTGGCAACACATGATAACAGCTTCAGATCCTTCAGCAAGCAGTGTTGTATCATTCTCTGACACCCTAGCAAGGATTTTGGGGTCTTTTATTTTGGTTGAGCAACAGATATGGATAGGTTTCTCAACACCTGTCACTTCTTCAGGCTAACAGGTTGACCAAACCTGGCTTTTCAGGAGAGGATAACTTTATAAGGAAGCCCTTGAGCTGAAGCAACAAGTGTCCAGATGATGGACTTGTCCTTGCCAGTATATCTTGAAATCTTACTTTTATAAACATTTTCTTTCTTTCAAGCAAGAATATGGTCCTTTTCTTCCTGGTATAACTTCTCAGGACCATGCTTTATTGACAATAGAGGAGAAATATCACTCAGGACAGAGATAGGATGTTGTAGAAGGAGACTGAGAGTGCTGCAATTGGGAGGCTGGAAATCTTTCCCTCCAGTATTACTTTCCTAGAGAAAGAAGAGAGGAAAGAGCCAGATGAGGATCTTTTATCCTCTAAGGCTCAATCATTTGTTTTGGACTCTAAGTTGTTCACACTGGAAATAGCAAACATGTATAAAAAAAAAATGACTAAACACAAGGAATGCAAGCAAGAAATACATCCCTCCACTCTCAGTAACACAGGGTAAGTGTGGGTCCAAATCATGCTCAACATATTTCAAAGATTACTCACTGCCAAACATATATCACCACCATAAAAAAGTAATTTATTTTCAGCAGATTAAATCTGATGTATGAAATCTTTATTTTAAATGGTGAAAGTCTGATTTTTTTGTGTAGACTGAACTTTCTAGATAGCACAGCATGCATACCCAAAAGAAATGCAAAGCATAAGAGCAAATTTTAACTTTTAGTACTTAAGATAAAGAACCATTCAGCAAACAGATGTGACAAATGGACTACAGAAAGTGGTACAGATCACAGAGAACAACTTGCATTAAGATAAATGAAATTTGTCTGGGAATGTATGCCTGAAGGTAATGCTAAAGGAGTGCTAGTCTCCAGTTGTGAGGAATGCAAGAAAGAATGCTATCAGAAAAACGAATAAAACCGTCTCTACTATATACAGATAGAAATGAGGAAAATGAAGAAGAAGAAATAAAAAGTGATGAAAATGATTGTGTGGAATTGCATGACATTCAGATTTTCAGTACATCTAAATGAACTGTAAGAGGAAAACATAAGAACTGATTTCTCATTACCTCCACAGGAAATATGAGCGAGAAGTAAAATAGTAGGGGAATGATATCAGAGGAATTGAGAGGTGCGTGATTAAGGGAGGCAAGTGGAATGGATAATAAGTCAGGCAAGGAAGAAATAAGTGAACATGTTTTGGTAGTAAAGGAATCTTGAGAGGTGCATGATTAAGGGAGGCAAGTGGAATGGATAATAACTCAGGTAAGGAAGAAATAAGTGAACATGTTTTGATAGTAAAGGAATCTTGCTGGCATTGTTCCTAAGGAAAACTAAAAATAAAAACAGAACTTAAAATGCTTTCCTGATGATACCTACTAAGATATATTGATTTGGTTGTTTTATTGCAAAGATTTACAAAAGAGAAAATTTTAGAATCACTTAAATTTATGTAAACTTTTCAACTTATTTAGAGAATACAAATGGGGCAGTAAATGTAGAGTTTTGCACTCACCAACAGTAACAGAACTAGACAACTGTTTCAGTGATAAGAAGTCCTATAGCCAGTGGAAATTACCAGCAGCATACATAGAATTTGGACAAAAATGATGAGGGAGATATTAGATATATTGGACACGAATGGGAACTGAAAAATACAGTCTACAGTAGAATAAACAGTAGAATATGGAGAACAGAAGAAAATATGACAAACTGTTCTGGAATCAGCAAGAAAGATATGAAAAAGTTGTAGGATGAGGAGTACCAGTTGGAAAAGAACTGATAGGTCAGGATGAGCATAGTGGGGACAGAATCGGTAACATGAACACCAAGAAATTTTTAGTGGAAGTGCCGGTAGAACTGACAAGATACTTAGCAAACCAGAAAGTGTAGAACAGTGAAGCTAGGATGGAAGTATAGAGGAAAATCAGAGAGACATAAACATAAAGTCAGTCAAGGAAAATATTGAACTTGGAAAGTAATATCTATGACCAGACAAAGCTGATAAACAATGCTAGACATAAGATTAATCACCATAATTAATGTCAGAACTTGGAAAGTAATATCTATGACCAGACAAAGCTGATTAACAATGCTAGACATAAGATTAATCACCATAATTAATGTCAAACATGACAGCATGGAAACTTGGATTAATTGTGGAATTAGGGCTGAAGAAGGTCAAGGAGGATATGAAACCATCAGAGCAGACGAGAGACACCTAAGCAAGGTGATGCAGCCTTCTAAGCAGCAAACTTAAGGGAAATCAGACATTGAAATGGTCACAAAATATGTGATTCAGAATGGTAAGCATATCAGCACTAAAATGATAAGAGAGTTTTATGAAGTCATAATGAAAATAGAGGAGTTGCCAAGAAATGGAAACAAACCTGAACCAACAGTGATATTGTCAGGTGACTGACTGTGTAGAATGGGAGAAGAAAGAAATAGGTTATAGATACAGATTTGAATTAAAAGCTAGAGAAGATACAAAGACAGATGAAAGGAAAAAGTTAAGGACACCATGAGATCTTCAACCTGATACATGTTATAAAGAAACCAACTTGAAACTAAAAACCATTGACCTTCACTTCATTACTAACATGGGATTCATAATATGAGGTCAATAAAACTAGCATCTCTAATCACGTCATAGAAGGGGTTACTAATTACAGTGTAGAAATATGTAAAGAAAGGCAGAGTGCTGCAGAATATGACATAGTCTAAACATCCAAAATTTCTACTTTTGACAATTTATTGTAAGGAAATGAATGATTTGATAACAAAGGTAAAGTGGAGTGAAGTTGTTAGTAACAGGAAAGCAAAAGAAAATAGAAATACTTTTTGCTAAAATTTAGAATGAATAATTGCAAGATCATAACCATTTAAAAGGAAATATAATGAGAAAAAAATATTAATGTACAAAATGGGTGTGCAATAAACAGAGATGGAATTGAGGAACTAGAAGGTGAAATAAGTGCTGGCAGAAAATTAATGGAATTGTTTAGCAGAGAAGAGAAGATAAGTAAGGAGAAAGTAATTCAGAGCATGGAACAAAATCCAAAAGTTCTATTAGCATATGTAGTAAAAGCAAACAACAATAAAACAATCAGAGATTGAACCATTTGAGGTGGGCACTATATGTGTCATCTCAGATGCCTGTTCCCTCTGGGAATGCCCCTCAAGAAGTGGCCCACAGCAAAAGTCTCCTCTTATCCTTGTTGTTCATTGCCTTCCTTGCATACACCTTTCCACACATTCTTCTGCCATTTCTCTCCCTCCAGTACACTTCCACTCTGTTTCCCCATATCACAGATGGTCTTCCTCTTACATTAACCCATTTAATTGTACTATTGCACACTGTCCTTATAAACTCCCCATCTTGCATTCCTTTCACATGCCCAAACCACCTGTCACAAAAATTACCCCAAAAGAATCTGCCAAATGCTAAATTAACCAATACTAATCAGCTTTCAGCTCAGAGAGGAGAAATATTTGATCACTTTCTTAAGGCTGCCCATACAGATATCAGCATGCAAGAAGAGCATGTTCAGTTTAGAGAGAATTTAACCCCAGGACCTGATGGATTACTTGCCATACTTATAAAACAGTAAAGATGGCAGTAGTGAAATTCCACACAATATGATCAAGGCAGAACATAGACCAGTCTAATATTGTAAATGTACACAAAACAGAATACATGACCCTTAGCACAAGAGCAGATCAAAATTGATACCAAAACAGTATAGACCAGTTAACCCAAGACTGCATATAATTGAGTGGTAAAAATAAAAGTTATGATATATCTGGTTAGTAACATTTTTATAAATGAATGCCAGCATGGATTACCACAAAAATGCACATTAATGTACCAATACCTCCTAGCACACTATGATAATATTTGAATTTCTGTTGCAAAGGAAGAGACAAGACACTGTCTTTCAAG
The DNA here is from genome assembly GCA_038088735.1 of Panulirus argus. Taxonomy (NCBI): domain Eukaryota; kingdom Metazoa; phylum Arthropoda; class Malacostraca; order Decapoda; family Palinuridae; genus Panulirus; species Panulirus argus. The sequence goes on along the minus strand of JAYMFT010094932.1, from coordinate 1,003 downwards.
GTTTTCCAAAAGTTTTTTCAAGCAAAGTATGGAGTGTATGGAGTGCTGTTAGAAAAAGTAGCAAGACAAAGTACTGTAATAATAGGAAACTAGGAAATTGAATTAAAGAATTTCTAACCAACAACGAATTCAGTGTGGTGACAAACAGAATCATGTCCTAAGAAGATAAGCTTTCAAGTGAACCATAAAGAATGATATTAGTTTCACTACATTTTTTAATCATGATTTCAAGCATAGACAAGGATAGAACAGAAAGGATGGTCTGGTAAGGCAAGGATGAAAAAGAAAGTATAGTTAGGTGCTTTGTAGATGACATGAGAATTGAGAATTAATAAGATGATGAGTACAAAGGAAGACCAAGAGAAGGTACAAATGACCCATATACTGTTTACAAATTGGAAGAAAAGAACCTAAAGGATTTCAGTGAGGAGAAATGTGAGTATGTAAGTTATGGAACTATAGTCCCTTCCTGCAAAGGCCAAACAGGATAGGAGAGAAGGGGAGTGGAAAAATATGTGAGACTCTGAGGTTGCCATAAATGGAAAGGTTGAATTTAAACCAATGATTGTGGCTATTTTATACATTTGGTGTGTTCTTACTGTGGTACTTTCCATTATATTTTTTAAAGATTATATTGAAAATTTTTTATTGGCGATTTGAAAGAATGGAGTGCTACCCCGTTAATGTCGGAAATGGTGATCAAGTATAGAAAATATATAGATATATATATATATATATATTTTCATACATATTCGCCTTTTCCCGCATCAGTGAGGTAACATTAAGAATAGAGGACTGAGCCTTAGAGGGAAAATCCTCACATGGCCCCCTTCTTTTGGAAAAGTAAAAACTGGAGGGGAGGATTTCCAGCCCCCCCCTCCCTATATATAGTGAAATGGAACAATGTGGTATACCACGGCTGATGCGCTGTCAGTGGACTGAACCAGGGCATGTGAAGTGTCTGGGGTAAACCACGGAAAGGTCTGTGGGGCCTGGATGTGGA
>JAYMFT010094921.1:0-13918 GCA_038088735.1 Panulirus argus | reverse complement strand
AAAAAAACAAAAAAAAAAAAAAAAAAAAAAAAAAAAAAAAAAAAAAAAAAACATGAATTACCATATGGGGGTTAAACAACCAATACTGTAAACAAATAAGATAAAAGGAAGCATGGAAAAGGGACTGGTGTATTGTGTACATCACAAATCAAATGCTCTCTACCAACAATTAGGCAAAAGCAGTGATGGACTTACTATTCTTGATTACTTGGGAGGTTTTCTGTGCAATATTTGACCTAAATGAGGACTGGATAAGGATTCTATGCTCAAATCTAATATCATAATGTCAGGTTTAAGAAATACTAAGCAACATTCACCAGTAAAAACACAGATGATAAACTGATCATCAATCCAGGAACTCTCATTCTCCAAAATGGAGGCCTTGGTTCTAAAGTCTTTGTTACAATGTTCACTGTTTTCTTTTTGATGTGAGATAGACGGGCAAGATACTGAGGTCGTGGATGTTCTTCTTGAATATCAAAACCAGTTAGGTCCCAGCGATGGGTGATCTCTGCAGAATATCGTTTCCACATCTCTAGAAACAGAGCAGCTGAAATTTGAAAAACTTGCATGATTATAGATGCTTCTTAAAATTTTACAAATCAATATAATTCAAAGTGTTTCCTGTTACTCAGCAACTTTGTTCTTGCATGATATTCCCTAGACATATCATTCATGGCATGTCTCCCTTCCGCCAAACAAACATTCCCTAATCCTGCAATGATTCTTGCTCCTTACTAAATCTATCTTACTTTCTCTGTATCAATAACACTGTCTTGATTAATATATTCATATCCAATTTTCTTTATTCATCAAAAATCCTTACATACTGTTTTTAAGTTTAAGAATTTCTCCAGTAATTCCTATTTAACTTTAAATTTAACAATTCTCATTCTCTTCATACCTCAAATACCATATGTTGTTCAAAATATCAACTTCTACTCAGTTCATTCCACTGTTTAACAAGTAGTTCCAGCTCCACTTAGTCAGCATTCTTTACAGCAGGCTACATCATTCTTTCCTCAATATACAAGCAAATAATAATCTTAATTCACATAAACTATTCAAGCAAATTTACTTTCATCAACCTCTTTGAATATCTCTTGTATATCATGAACTTCAGCACCCCTCATTCTATCAACTACCTACCGATTTTATACCATTACCATCTGCAAATGTTATGCATGTCCACTAATAACATTCTAAGCAAGATGCTGTATGCCACCAATACTTTCCCTACTTGCACACCTGATGTGACAATATTATCTCCATCTGTCCAATGGTTCACTTTTTGTAACTGAGTAAGGGTGATCCATTCATCATTACCTATATGATAAAATTACTGTAAATCATTCCATATTACACAAAATCACTAATATATACAAATCTATCATACTACCACTCTACTTAAATCCAAAATGCTCTTCTCAAAATATCTACAGTAGCCTAAATAGTCTCTTTTAAAAACAAAATTCATCCGGACTTACCCCAAAGAGACATAAAAGCAGTGAAAAAGATGGTAGCTGGGTTATCCACTAAATATGTAAATTTGGCATGAAAACATGTTTCCTCAAGGTTCCAGTAATCACAAAAATGATCACACAATGGACACATAGTGATGTTCAAGTGTTTGTTGCAGATATCATTACTGAAAAAAAGGGGAAATCATTAATCTTCAAACATTTTATATCATATCATAAAGATTTCTTCAGATTGATTTAATATTTGTCTTTTTTAGGTGAAGAATTATAATGAGGTAGTTAAATTGTAAAATAATAAAAAATGCATCAAGAAGATTATAATATGCATGAGAATGAGGCAAGAATCAATAACAAAGGGTTACCATGACAGGCTAAAGATTATCACTTTGTCTTTTCAATAGTCCCATATTAGCAATAACTGTTCCCATTTACACAAGGTACACATAGGTAATACAACCTCTCAGTAACCCAAAACATTATATATAAATTGGTCCCTTTCACTGAGGTTTCTCCTTTCTGTGTCCTCTACCTTAATGGATTATGAAGTCTTGTTCACCAAGAATTGTAAGAAAAACCTTGGATTAAATACTTTCAGAAGTATGCTGTACACTGCCAGTAATTCATGAGCAGCTAAAAATTGATGTATTTCTGAATGAAAAACCATTTCTCGTCTACAGGCATACAGGCTGAGTTTATGAGCATCTAAGAAGCACAAAGAACTAATTGAGAAGGTCCAGGGGATAGCAACAAAGATGGCACCAAACTTAAGAGAGTCCAATTACAAAGGATTTAGATTTGCCCATCTTGGAAGAGAGAAGAATGAGGGGTGACCTGTTCACAGCCTTTAGGTCTTTGAAACAGACTGATGATGGAGACGGTATAAACCCTCTTCAAGAGATTACGGAAGGAGCAATTGGAAGACAACATGAAATTAAGTAAAAAACTTGTTTAAAAAGATGTGTCAAGATGTACTTTTATTGTATAAGAGTGGTAGATGAATGGAATATAATGACTGAGAATACAGTTAATGTAGATGTCATACAAAAATCTAAGAGGCTGTACGATAGTAGAAAATGTTCAAGAAACGTACATTACAAATAAGAAATTATACACAAACACCCACGTGCATACATCAGGGGCCATGACATGTAAATTAAAGCACAAACTTATTAGAAGGTTTGTAACTATAAACAGCATTGAATTAAGGAAAATTCACCAGATGATACTGGTGGAGAAAAGAAAAAAAAAAAAAAAATAAATAAATAAATCTCACTAGTTCTGTCTAGGTGAGTACATGATAACAAGGAAGTACAGAGGAGATGAATGAGGAGGAGGACTGGCCTTAATAATAAACAGCCTTAATTTTCTGGAAATACTGGGAAGCAGATGGACCATTCAGACAATGCATAGTGGGAAGATAAACTGCAGGAAAGAAGAGAATAGTGGTGATGATAATATATAATCTTCCAAAGAAACTTAACGTGTCAAAACAAACAAATAATGATGAGAATGTGGGAACAATCAGAATGGTACAAGAAGCAGTAAATTATAAAAACTAAACATCTTGAGATGAATCAGCAGATGCTAATAAGTATCCTTCATATAGAGACCTTAGTTCCAAACATTTCTCAACTGAATATCCAAGAAACATCCATTACAGATATTTGAACATTTGTCATGTTTTCTTATTACATATCAAAGACTATGGGAAAAAAAAAAAAAAAAAAAAAAAAAAAAAAGGTTAGCATGGCCATCATAACAGTCTAAAATCATTTTCATAGTGTGTCAGCTGTTGCTGATGTTATCTTCAGGTAAGCTTTTCTCTACACTCAACAGAAATACCAATGATTTTTGTCATGAAAAACCAGCAAATGAAAAATAACGATACCCATCCAACTTTCTCGTGTTAAGCAACAAAAGTGAAGACACATATACCAACATCAAACAACCCTCATATAACCCACACTGTCCTCTGTGACTTGAAAACATAAGCATGGATAAGTTGATGTATGGAATTTGGGCTCTAAAAATAGCATCTGCAAGCCCAAAATGTTTCATAATGGTTTCCAAGAGTGAATCATCAAGGATGCACTTCAATTTTTCAGGTAAACTAGAGGTTAGTCTCCCCACAGATCAAGTGCTCTCTCAGATGCTCAAAGGGCTCTGCCTGAGGGCGAGAAAATAAAATACTGGAATAACGATAGAATATATATCAAATGAGGTGAATGCTTAGGAAATACAACATTCACCATGCTGCATGAGAGAAGGTTAATTCTGCACTTGAAAGATGGAGTCGTAAACCAAATATGAAGTTTGGACAAATACTCTATATGGAACAAATCTACATCTAAATATAGAGCTTCTGTGGATATCCACCATAAAATAAGTTATACAAAATGCTACCTTCATTTGTAAGGTATTTGTGGCAGAGGACTAAGGGCAGAGTAATAAAATATATAACATTGCCAGAACTACCAAATTTTTGCCGGACCCTTATTGTATGACAAATCATTTGCAGCAACCAAAAAATTCTACTTTTATGCATTTCTGATTAATGTTTTTTTCATTTCACTTAAATTACTTACCTATGTTTCTAAACAATGGTAATAACTGTCAAAACAATTTCATCAACTAAAGTAATTCACTTAAACTGATTACTGTAAAATTAATGCAGTTCTTTCACCTGGGAGAATGACTATTTATTGATGAAACAGCATATAAGAAGCAGAGAAGTCCGACAAATGATGCTGGGATCAGCATATATGTGTAGAAGCCCAGCCAGGCAAAGTATAAACCAATCTTAACACCAAAGTAATCTTTTACATAGTCTAACGGCTGGTATTTGTAAAAGTTCCTCACAGCTGCCCATTGGTTGAATAGTAGAGCTCGTTCATTGTCTCCTTCATGCAGGTCTCCCTAAAAGAAAAAAATTAAAATCAACAAAAACTGAGCTATATTGAGAACTACTTTTAAAGTCAGCTTACTTCTCAATCTTTGTTATCTGTGCAACATTGCCTTCACATAGACAATGTAGTTCCCTCTTTTCTTTTGCTCTTACTCACCATTCTCTTACCAGAATATCTAACCCTCCCACCCCCAAACCTACAAAAAGTGAGAGAAATATTTCAAGATTCAATGACGAAGTAAGCAGAGGGAGAGATTTGAACAGGAAAATGGAGCCTGAAGTACAAGAGAGTACAAAATTTGATGGTTTATGACAAGGTTATCTGCTGAAGGATTATAACAGTATCCTAAATTCTTAAACTATGCACCAGTAACAATATCCTAAATTGTTTATCTATGTACCAGTATACAGACAGAACAGTAAAGCAAAAGGCTCCTCCCCACCCAGCACTCCCTCTGACAAATCCACCAACATTAAAATATGAAAATTCTATGAAGAAGCACCATGTACTATGGAATTGGTACACTAAGGTGTAAGTTTCATAAGAAAGTGCAAATGGAAAACACATCTTGATCTAAACAGTGGCAGACATATAATCCGAGAATGAGGCTGAATGTGAAAACAAAATGAATGTGAAATATGTGCATATTATATAGTCCCTCTTGATTAGACTTATTCAGTGATAACATCAATTAAAGTATTTGTCTAACCACAAATTAAAGGTATTAATAGTCTTGCTTTGACAACATACGTGGGTAGTTCATCTAAACATGCTTTAGCTATAAAGTCAGAATTGTTTTAACTCCGAAGTTTAAAAACACTTGGCTAAGTCTGTATTGCAACTTCCATTAGAAATTCAAACCATGAGGTTTGACAGTCACCTTTGAAAACTAACCAGTGTATTCCTGATTTAGATCAAACCTTAACACAACACAAAACTATGCCGTGTATTCTTATTTACACTAAAGAAGCTACTGTAACAAAAAGAGAATGAGGGATTCAACTAAAAGTACTGCAATGAATACATTAACATACCACAGTCCAGATTTAAGCATAATTTGTGAGTGATCAAAAACTAAGCAATGCTAATACACTTTCTGGAAGTTTATCTTTCAATCTTAATTTTCTGGATTACCTTCATCTAAACAAAACCATATATTTCTTAATATTTGCTCATTCTAGGTTATCACAAACATTTTCCTAAAAAGATATAACTGGAACATTTACTTGCACATTATACCAATAGAACCTGAAATAATATATAATTTCTGCCAATCCTTTCAGCATTCCAATAAGGATGAGACCTGACTTACCTCATGAATAGGATAAGCAGCAACATAGGTGCTTTCATTAAGTAGCTTTTCAATGCCAAAAGCAAAGTCATCAGAATCTGAGTCCTTATATTTCTTTCTTCTCAATATGAAGTCTACAATACGAGCACGAACAGCCGGTGTGAAAAATTCCTCAGAAATATGAAATCTATGGATAAAAAGAAAACTAGATAAGAATATAACTATTTCACATGTATTACCTGCATACACTTTATCTTCATTCTGCACTACCTTCTCTGCATCTTACAGTTTATTCACATGTCCTAATATTCCTTCATCATGATCCCTCCCAGTCACAAAATGCCTCACTGTAATCTTACCCTTTACCTTCAGTACCCTATGTCTTTTCCTCTAAATTTCATGTAATCTCTCTCTCTCTCCTCTAGTCCTACCCTATCTGCATCACTAAGTTCTTCAAGTGCATCAACACTGACTTCCAATCTCAACCAATATCTTTAAATTCTGTCAGTCTGTAACCTAATGCCTTTGATTTCATCAACATAATCTGAACACTAATCTAGTCAATTCCAGGCTATACTACAACCAGCTGGCACACTAGATTGTTACTTCAAAGCTATGGCGCATGTGCACTGAAACAACATGCAATCAGGAAGATCAACACAAGAGGGTTAACCACACTATGACCAAAAGCATCTGCCCTTAGGCAGAAAAATTAAGTGGTTACCATATAACTACCCATTGTTGTGGTTTGTGGTGAATTCCCAATGCTTATGGCTAAAAGCATGGGCAGGTATATCTTAAGGAAATGCAAAGCAAGTGGGGAACAAGAAGGGTTGGAACCATTTGCTGGTACAAGTTTAGTCATTAAGACAGCAGTTTGCTTACAATTGATAAATCAATTTTACTTATCTTATTTATAACTGCTTCAGGACCTCTTACTATGAAAGGGTCCTGGTGTTACCAAGGACTTCCTTTCTAGAGGCTCCTGCAGCCCCAGGTTGTGCTACTTCGAGTAGGGGGGAAATGACAGGCTCCTTTGAAATGGGGACATTTCACTCACATGCAATTGGAGTCTGGTAACACCCCAGTGATAAATTGCTCAGTGGTAATGCACAGCTGTTAAGTACAGTAGATAATTTTCCCACAAAATATGCTATTTATATGCAGCAGGGCTTGGTGCCAAGAGACAATTGTGCATTCTACATGCAGCCAGGTTCCACAGTAAATGGAAGTAACACAACATACTATTAATCCTGTTATTGAGCTTAATTGTTCAGGATATCAACCCAATTCTTCACTACACTGACATTATTTCTGCTAGCTAAACAGCATTAAATATCAAGACATCTATTATTTCAAGGAGAGTTATCTACTAGTTTGAGGAAGTGAAGTTTCTTAAATGAAATACACATGCAATACACTTGTATAAACAAATATCTACCATGAATGTAAATAAAGTTTTCATTCTTGCTGCATCAAATTATGTTAGAGTCTTACATATTACACACTAGAACAGCCTCCATCAAAACATATGTCAATTAAAATTCTATTACCTGGGCAAAGGGGGGAGGGAGACCAAATGCAATTATATATTACAATGTACTCACAAGTAATCTTTGTCTCTTGAGTACACAGCTGTAAATCGTCGATTCTTAGGAGGAAAAATGTTTTGGTCTATTCTCACAAAGTTGAATATTCTGCTGACACAATCTGTCATATCTTGGAACACTGCCGGGGGTGTAAATTCTAGTGCAGGCAATCCAGGAAACTGCAGACAGAAGGCCATTTAATACCCATTTATGATTATTAGGTAATCCTAATTCTACCTGGGAGAGCATGATTGCTTTTGAATATCCTCTGTGAGCATGGATGAGCAATTAGTCTTGTGAGAATCACTATTATTTGAAATGGAATAAGTTACAATAAAATTAAATTCTGATCTTGATAATTAATTTCTTTCACTAAGATAAAATCAACATGCAATAATAATAACTTTATTAAAATGTTATCTTTTCTATTAGAAGGAGGCATGAAAAATAATTTACTGCATCAGCTACCTATAATCAATAAAACACTAATGACTTACAACTGTACTTTTAATGTAAATGTTAAGTCTATTACTGCATAAAAGATCTGTGAAACTTTGCAGTTCTTGTTCAGTTTACTCACTCTCAGCTACTAGAGGACAGGTCAAGATTATTCATTTCCCTCCAAAACTAACATTTCTGTTATATTTTTCAAGAAAATTTCTATCTATGCTCCATCTGATAATGTATGTAAGAGTCCCTAAAAGACAATGTTCTTGCATATATCTAAAAGTTCAACCAAAAATTACACTATTCTCTCTCACATAATTTTCCTCAATCTATCCTTCCATCTTTGCATCAATCGTTCATTGTACCTATCCCCACCTCACTTGATACATTCTTTATTCATACCTGATCATCGTTTTCCACATTAATAAGGTAGCACCAGGAAATAGACGAAGAATGACACATCAACTTACATACATATATGTATATAATATATATATTCTTTTACTTTTCATACATATCCGCCATTTCCGCTTTAGCAAGGTAGCGTCAAGAACGGAGGACTGAGCCTTAGAGGGGAAATTCTCACTTGGCTCCCTCCTCCGTTCCTTCTTTGAGAAAAGTAAAATGCATATACACGTACATATACATATATATACATACATATATACACATACACATATTCATACTTTCTTACAGTCATCCATTCCCAACACCACCTTTTCCCACAGGAAACAGTACAAATTCATGAAAGAAAAAAAATAACAACATACATTTTCCTCTTCTCCCCCACACCTGAACGTTGACCCATGCATTAGTGAGGTAGCGCCTGAAGACAAATGAAGAAAGGCCACATCCGCTCACAACCATACATGGGCTGTCATGTGTAATGCATATGATATATCTTTTAAAAAGTAATTCTCTCCTCAGTCATTCACTACTTATTCTATCTATTCTCTTACATCCATCTCATCCTCCAGAAAGCCAGTATAACTGCAATCTACAAGGCTTATATAACTATGTTACAAACCTAGGTTTGTTTGAAGAGCACACATCAATGTAATATGTACTAATCCTACCAAACCATACCTACATTATTCTCCTAGCCTCAGCAAACTGCCAGCCTTTTCATTAGAAAACTCAAGCTCTGGTAATCACCTAATATTATGATAATTCTGAGAAATATTCATTCCCTTCCTAACCATAACTTGGTAATCACCAAACATTATGATCATTTTGAGAAATATTCATTACCTTCCTAACCATAACTACCTTCACAGTATACGTTATCTTTGATTTCCTTTCCTTAAGCAACTTTTAACTCTCTTATCTAATGCCTACAACTTTGTAAGTTCTCCTAGCATTATAGGAGTTATCAAAGCTTTAAACCTGTTCTCTAGTTGTCTGCAATAAACTTACATCTTCCAAGTTATTACTCTTGATATGGAAAATCTTTGATTAAGGTAGCCCAAGTGATACAGCAACTTAATTAATCTAAGGGAATTTAAAAGGATAACAAACAGCAAATTTCATGAACAGTTTCTAACATTAAAATTTCATTTAAGGTGATATTTCTGCACACCAATAATTTTGGGAAAATCATATTCACGTCAAATTAACTCTAATTTTATATCATAAAATATACAACTAATTAAAAAAATAATATTTCACACTGTTCACAAAAATTCTGCAATATTCAAAGGAAGCACCTAAAGATATGTACCTATATAAAGCTACTAGTGCAATTACTTAAGACTAAAATGAATGGTGCCACTGTGCAACAAATCAAGAGTGACTACGTGGTAAGCATATAACCAGATAATAATGTTGCACATAAACCCACCAAGACAATGAGGCATCACCAAATAGCACCAGTAGATTAAGCATAGAAATAATATTTCTGCTGAAGAGGATATACTGTACACATTCTGGGAAGATGTTAGCAAAGCCTTAAACTACTCTGTAAGAGAGCATAAATCTTCACTGAGATACTTTTTAAAGCACTTTGTTCAAATACTTAAGAAAAGCAATCTTTATGTTACATGAAAAAGATGTACGTTTATTATGAAAAATTGTAATGGAGACTTTTGCCTCACAATATTAATTATTAAGCAATGAAATAAAAGCTTCTACTTTACATTATGTGAAGCAATGAAGCAAATGGGAAATGCTGTACAGATTTTGTGAGGATATTATCGAAACATTTTGTTTATCTGTACTAAACCATAAATGAAACTTATAAAAGACTTTGTGGACTGTCAAAAAGGTAAGAGGCTGAAACATCAGGAAGAATAATTACGTTCTCTATGAAAAAGTGAATGCAGACTTTCACTCTTTAACAATCCTTAAATGAAATTTCCAATTTATGCATCAAGTAGCAAAGATAAAGATGACTGCTGCATAACTTAAACTACAGAAAACTAAGAAATGTGGGTTTTGCGACATGAAAAACCATTTCTCTGCCAAGGGCTGAGCTTTTTGAACTTCTGCTTGCTCAGTGGCTGGCTAAAACTTTGTATCTGAAAGGGCACTTGCTCAGTGGCTGGCTAAAACTTTGAATCCAAGAGAATTCCCTATCTTTGACAATCATAAAAACATATGAGGTTGGCAGATGATCAATCACAGGACTCAACAACCACACAGCAACCCACCTAAGGACAGAAATTGCTAAATTCCAAATCATTCTGCTTTTCAAAAAGGAGCTTCAGCTTGCATTCTCCAATTTTTTTTATTGCAAACTAAGCATCAAAGCTTCTTTATAAGGGTATGAGAACTGCTTAAAAGCATACCTCAAATCCTTTTCTATCAAATCCAGCTTTGCAGATATCTTATAAAGAGATTGAATTCCTTAACACTATTAGAGATCTCAGCTAATGTCACCTACAAACTTTCATCTTTCATAGAGCATGTTAATGAAGGCATTTGCCTCACATACACCTTACAAAGCATGTTGTCTCCCTCATTTTGTCAAGCCAGCTGAAACTTTAATCTTTAAGACAATTAATTAACTGGGAAACAGCAAAGGACATATCAAGGAAATGTTTTCAAGAAGAGCAAGGGTAATATGAGGGGTTACTAAGGACTTAAAGGGATTTAGATTTAATCTTTTTTTCACACTTCTTCACTAATTCCTTCAGAGCAAGGTAGTGTCAGGAACAAATGAAGAATGGCCTCATTGGCTCACATTCTCTCTCTAGCTGTCATGAATAATGCATTAAAGCCAGAGCAATCCATTCAGACCCAAGCCCCACAGACCTTTCTGCAGCTCCCTATGACCACTTCATATGCCCTGGTACAACTCATTAACAGCAAATCATCCCCTGTATACCACAATGCTTTAATTCATTCCATCCCATACATGCCTCACACCCTCCTGCATGTTCAGGCCCAATCGTTCAAAGCATCTTTCACACATTCCTTCCATTTTCAATTTGATCTTTCCCTTCTTGCTCCCTCCACTTCTAACACATATACCCTCTTTACCAGACCCTCCTCACTCATCCTCTCCATATGTTTAAACCATTCCAGCAAAACCTCTTCAGCTCTCAATCATAATCTTGTTACTACCACACCTATATCTTACCCTATCTTTCTTACTTGATCAACCCTCCTCACACCACATATTGTTCTCAATGTGTGTCAAGGAGGATCTTAGCAGAACTGAGCTAGCACAAAAGACTTTGGTTGAAAAAGGTTGCCCAGTCCCATCTTATTTTGGAGCTGTAGATGGGATGCTGAATGGTCACAGTTCTGTGAATGAGCTTATGCCACTTTCATATGTTTTATGATGGTAGTAGAGGATGAATCCCCATGGGTGCTGCTCTTTGGGGTGGTAAATGAATGTTTTATCCTCAACTGAACACGTGTCCCCTTTCATAATCACAAGCTCATTCGATACATGAGCAAAACTTACTCTAGAAGTTCCATATTTGATATGACTAACTTTATTATGTAACCCAAGGACCCCTATTACAGAGTTCCTGCTGCTTCGTGGTTGCAATCAAAGCAGGAGCAGGGAAATCATGGACTCCTTTAGAGTGGGAAGGTCCTTGACAAGACTTTTCCCCTTTCTGCACATTGGCAATGATAAAGTTAATACACCCTTACTAAAGGTGACTTCTTGCTTGCAGTGCAACCAAAAGCAGGCAGAGTCCAGTAACACCAGTTACTAATATATCAGATATATTGCTTAGATAACAAAATCAGGTAATACTCATTGTACCAATGCAATGGTAATCTTGCCCATTTTGCAATTCTTTGTAACAAGTATATAAGAATATATTCATGTACAAAGACACAAGGACGAACTCTTGTAGTGCAGTGGTTAGTGTTGTGATTTACAAATCTTTCAAGCTAATGTTCAAGACCTTCAAAGGGCAGCCTCTTAAAAATTTCAGTATTTACTTCAAACATATTTCTCATTTCATTGGGCTCTCACATGTTTTTTATTTGGTACCTTTTTAACGTCTTCTACAGAATTCTTATAAATATTATTACTTTCTTCCAAATTCTGAAGTTTTAACCTGGTGAATTACCTTAATTGCTTAAATTTGCTGCCATGCATAAATCATCATAAATCTTTCTCTTCTTTCCAAATTGTATGGTTCTAGTTCTTTTAATCTTTCATGGTACTGTAGATCGATCTTATGGTCCATTTCCACAGTATATATGTAAAGTGGTTGTAATAGGACTCTGCCTGCAAGTGGTTACACCACGGGTCAGAAGTTCCTTTGGTAAGGCTGTATCATCATCAATGAATGGAAAGGACTACAGTTTCTTTAAGGACCTTCTTACCCCAAAGGAGTCCATCACCTCCCTGTTCCTGTACGAGTGCACCTTGATTGTAATGTAAGTATAAAAATACTAATGATGTGTAATGTCTTTCTGTGTTTTCCCAGCTCACTAATTTCATCTTGCTGTGATCTTGACCATACAATGCAGATGATTCAATTTGTTCCTTATATACAAACTGAAGACTTTCATTTGCAGCTTTCAGTTTCTCATCGTTAATGTCTTTATCATCATACTGGTCATCTGACTATGTAATGTAATTTTCTCAATCTGCTCTGCTATTTCTGTATTCTAACTTTTCCATTACGATAACTCCTTGGCCTTTAAAACACTTTTTGCTCTTAGTCTCTCTTATTGCTGGATCCATGTATAGCATCACCATCATACTTTTTAACATTCCATGACTTTGTTAATAAAGTCAAATCTCGAATGTATGAATTTCCAAAGTCTATATAGCTCAAGAATTCGTGCTGTTGAAACAGTACAAAAGCTATACAAGGTTTTTCAGCATGCAAACCCTCCAAACAGCATGATATTGGAAATAACAACTCATAATATTTAAGGGAAAAGAGACAAGATCTTGAAATCTTGTGCTGACAAGGAAGTAAAGGGCATGGCCAAAAGTAAATCACAGCACTGAGCAAGATCAACGCAGTTTGATGATGTAATGCAGAAGTGAAGGGGTGCCTATTTGTAGCTCCCAATTTGAGTAAAGAGGTCAGATAGTTTCACCACTCAAAAGTAGACACTGTAGCTTTCAGGTTAATACACACTCCCTGGTCCCAAGGTGTTCAGATTTTTTAGCTCTGTATTTTCCTTTAATAAATTCAATGAAGTTCTCATTAGCCCATCTATTTAAATTCAAAGCTTTTTTGCATTTTTCCGTTTTCTGATCCCGTCACATTAAATGACTCTATAGTCATGTGGAAAACATCTTGGTATACCAACATTTTTTTCCCTCTGTGTCTACATATGATGTCATTAACAATACAGCTTATACCGCTACCACTCCTTGTGGCATTGCTCATAAAACTGTTTCATCAAACAATATCAGTTACCACTACATATACTTTGAATTATCTTACTCATCAGGATATTTTTGCCAATTCACTTCTCATGCCCTGATTTAATAAAGGGTTTGAAATCCGACTGGTCAAACAACGAGAAGTGTTTCATCACATTCATGAGGTTAAGAAAAAGAGGAAAGTTTAAATATACTCAATTCAGTTTCATAATATGCAAATCATTAAACTGACATTTACTAGTATAATGATTATACATCATTAAAATGTGCTACAAATCAAGGTAAAGTTAAATCTTTCTTCGCCAAGAAATAGTAATACTTGGTATTACTATAACATCCAATCTTTCTTGGAAACCCCACATTATGGGAATAGCTAAGGCTGCCTCTAAGAA
>JAYMFT010094910.1:0-13919 GCA_038088735.1 Panulirus argus | reverse complement strand
TGTCTGGCCCCAATTAAAAATGAAATATTGGGTAATGAAACGACGAGGCAGTTTGCCTGCAGAGCTGAAACAGACAGTGACTATTACCTCAGATAAAACAGCCACCGTGGTGAATTTCGATTAAAATTTAATATTTGATGTATAAGCCTGAGCTGATAATATTAACACTACAATGCTGAATAAAATTGGATTCAGAGCGGTGAAACGGCATAATTTTAAAAAGAGTCGAATCCAGTACGGTAAATTCTATAGTTTTTAGTTGGCATTCGGGTGTGTTTGTGTGTATAATAGCCATATGGTATTAAAGAGAACTTTATTAATGTAATTTTCAAAGCTACGGCTTTTCGGGGTGACGGTAACAGGCAGTGTGTGTATTTTTCAGGAGGCCAGCTACATCGTGCATAACATTCATTTGCTGAGGTTGTGTCGCCATGTAATGCGAGAATATTCCTCCAACACAGCTAGAAATGTAATCCCTTACTGTATCAGAGGCCTCACTTCAGTGTTTACCTTTTGCACGCGTTTCTTAGTTTTGCTTTCAGCTTCGTGCCTTGACCACGTTCACCCTTATTTTTGAATTCGATTGCTTCAAATACATCCATATTTCAGGGTCCATGGATACACCTACAACTCTCTTGTCTTGGTTTATTTCGATGGGGGGAAATTGATCGTCTTTGTACAGGAAAGCAAAGTCGGAAGATAATGGAGTAATCGCCTATAAGATTATTTTATCAAATTCAGTCGAATATATAACCAGGAAGCTTCGATAAATTCTCACTTGATACGTTCTCTTTCTTTTCGTCACTAGCTCACTTCACCTTCATTTATGGGAGGGAGAGCGGATAGCGCGTATGAGTGTGGTTCTGTAAAAAAGAAAAGAAAATAGCGAATCAGCAGTTCGGAGCTTTGTGAACTCGAAGCGTGTTAAATGCCGCTGGGGAGGAAGGCGTCCCTCCGTTCGATCAATAACCAAACACCCATGAGGGAGATGGGTTGAGGGGGAATGGAAGATTGATGGAGAGAGAGAGAGAGAGAGAGAGAGAGAGAGAGAGAGAGAGAGAGAGTACCTGCGAGTACGTACAGCGAGATTTTGCCGTCAGGCAGACTTAGCGCATCGGCGTCACTGCATTTAAAGGGTAGTCCCAGCTCACCCGTCCGTCGAGTGAGTTACCGGAGGAACAGACAGACAGAGAGACATTGAGAAATTAAGTATATCACAGCGTGCAGCTTCCTTTTTTTTCTCTCCTAGGAAGAATATCAATTAAGGTTCCACTGACTTGTTCATCCTAATAATCTCAAAGTCCCGACAGCCTGTTGTTCTAGCGTGTTCCTGTTATTAAAGCAACAACACATTTTACGAACAACAACCAAACCCGAATGAAGGGCAACAGGAATAGACGAGACCAATTTCAATTTCAGATTCCAATTAAGATTTTTCCTTAAAGAATCAGAGGCATGTTTCAGTATTCGTGAGAATAACTAATGATTCTTCAAACCCATGTCGGACTGAACTCCTAATATCCTAAATGAGGAGATACAAAAGTCTTTTTTATTTATATTCAGTTAGTGTTTGGTGTAACGAGACGAATATAAACTTGTATAGAATTTTCCTAAAGAATTAGAAGCGTTTTTTTTATCTTGTATTCGACAGAATAACTAATGGTACTTCAGAAACATGTCAAATGAACTTACGATATCCCGAGCGAGGACCAATCGTAGTTCCTTCGCTATTTTCCAACAGCGCGTATATCGAAACAAACTTACATAAAAGGATTCATTAAAGTTCAGGTTCGCAGGTGGAGTGACGTCATCTCAAAGTTCAAGGGGAATACGTAAGTGGGATGACGTATGAGTGGCAGAAAGCAGGAAGAGCAGGAGGCGAGGTGAATGTGAGTTGAGCAAGTGTCACTCACAGTTTCGCTGCCCCGACCTCAGATGGCACGGCAGGAACCGGGGGTTGCAAGCCATAACTCGAGCGTGTCTTATATTGTTCTCTCTCTCTCTGAACACATTGGCTTCGAAGCTTTGGTTTCGCGAACCACTAATGGTACACGGGTGTCGTCCGGACCCACAGGTGGTGATAGCTTAGAAAGTCGTAAGTGGGGAGGAATATGACTCTATTTCTGTTCTGAGTAATGCCATTAACATAACATTTATTCATTTTCAAAGTATTTTACCGCGTTAGGCTAAGATTGTAGACTGAGACACGTTAGTGGCACACAACTCAAGAAAACGTTGGACACCACAGTGTGAATCTCTCTGGACAGGGAATCACTGACAGTGGCTTACAATCACCGTTAAAGGAATTTCTGTTATTCGTCACTGTTATCCCCAACTTTTGAGTTAGACTTTTTAGTCGCTAAGGCAAACGGATGTTCACTGTTGGCGCACACACAAGAAGCATAGGAATTTTCAGGAAGCGAATCATCTTTTTATGCTCAGAATTGCAGATGATGGCGATTCATTCACTGCAGGAAGGGGGAAGTCTTCACCAGTAGTTCTTACTGGAGCCACCACCTTCCTTTGGGCTTGTAGTGGTGATGTCAGACAAGACTCGAGAGGCGGGCGGGGTCTCCCTAGGGATGAGGGATAAAAAGAATGTGGTGGTGAAGTGCAACAGCGTGGTATGAGGAGAGCTTTTGTGTGGTAGTGGGTGTGAGTGATGAGTTGAGAGGTGTGGAATGTGGATGAACTCTCGAGGGTGAGGCGTATTAGGTTAAGTAACAGTGTGGCGCTGTTGAGGTTAAATATATAAATGCGATGTGTATGAGAAAAGATGAACCAGTGAAGCTCGTATATAAGGATAATATACGAAGGTGTGGAGAGACTGAGAGATGATTATATAGGTGTGAGGTAAGCGTGTGAGAGAGAAAGAGAGAGAGGGAGACTTAAGAACGAACTCAAAAAGTCAGTGTTTGTCATCTGGATGAATTTAATCGAGTTATAATCAATTGGTCTCTCTTATGAAACCTACTGTGGAAAGGATTAGAGATAAAGTGAACGAGACGACATCATGGCTTCACCCAGACCATGGCTACATTCTCGTATACTCAACACAGAGGGTGAGGAGCTTTGGGCTGGCGGTAATCAGGCCTCTTTCACGGCAAGGGGGCGGATAGGGAGTAGCATAACGTAGGGAGGAAAAGGTAAAAATGAGGAGCTAGCGTTAGGAGTGATCGGATGGGATTGGCCTCATTACCGGCAGGCACCTTACTTCGTCTGAGGGAGAATGTGTCTCCCCTCTTGAAGGGCTAACGAGTGTAATGAATAGGGCGGAGGGTATAATTAGATTAATTATGATGGTGCGATCCTCGTTACGGGCGTGTGTGAGTGAGTGGATGCATGAGTATATCCGTGTGTGTGTGTGTGGGGCTGTCTGCCTGTTTGTACAACTATCTGTCTGTCCGTCTGTTTGTCTGTGATTATCTACTTGTAATCACCTATTTGGACCATACGGGGAGAGAGAGAGAGTCCTTCCTTCGTGAGGCACCCTATTTCTTGAGCATTTTCCTTCATAAAACACTTCACAGTTCCATCACTAAGTTTACTTCAGTCCTCAGACACACTTATACTACAACAATACTTAGTTTACTTCAGTCATTAGACACACTTATACTGCAAAAATACTTCTAACAAGTTTCTTCCTTCTTTTAATGTAGTGGAATTAGCTTGTTCTGTCCTTGCCTCTTTTGAATTTGCATATGTAGACTTTCCTCAGCTCATATTTCTTACGTATCTTGCTCAGTGTTGCTCAGGCTTCTCTCTGAGAGTTATCACATCCTTTCTGAAATTCATCATAGCTGCTCCCACTCAATTATTCATCCTACTACAGGATCTCCGGGCGACTCGCTCCCAGAAAATCAATATTTATCTTCACACCCACAGAGCCTCCACCTCCTCCTCCTCCTCCTCCTCCTCCTCTTCTTCTTCCTCCTCCTCCTCCTCCTCTTCTTCTTCCTCCTCCTCCTCCTCCTCTGCTTCTGCTTCTCCTCCTCCTCCTTTTCCTCCTTCTCCTCCTCCTCCTTTTCCTCCTTCTCCTCCTCCTCCTCTTCCTCCTCCTCCTCTTCCTCTGCTCCTCCTCCTCCACCTTCTCCTCCTCCCGTAGTTCTTCCTCCTTCGTGTTTCATTAAGTCTAGTTTGTCCCCCAAATCGAAGAGCTCGGTGGAATGGGCCTGGGCCATAGTAAGGGAGCGTTCGTGCGTATAAATACGTGATAACCTACTTATACCTACAAGAGGTTAACAAATACTCATAACATCCCGTCCCTCCAAAATAGAATTTTAGTCCAAAATAGAATTTTAGTCCAAAATAGAATTTTAGTCCAAAATAGAATTTTAGTCCAACCTCGATTAGAAAACACTGAAATTCTATACACTAACTGCCTCCTCACTTAATGAATTCCAGAGATCAGTCTGTGTATTTACCGAAAGAAAATATTGCTTTTTGTCGCTTCCCATAGGTCTTCTTTCCTTCTTGATTTTTTTCATTTTGACTCCCCCAACCCCCCCTCCCACCACCCCCATCCCCGCCTTTGATCCTTTCCACAACAGCTTTGAAAAAAAATCTATCCCTTCCCTAATTAGTTGGTTTATTTAGGATTATTTTTCTTTGTTAGCTTAGATGCCACGGGCAAATGAAACCCTGATATAGACCATCTCATTAACGCTATATAATGTATACATATAATAGATAGACAGACAGATAGATATACCCGAGCCTGAGGCAGGTAACCATCTGATCAACTATCTCCAATGGATGTATAAACAGCTGGATTAACTGTGGACCAACTGTCGCATCAAGGATTCGAACCTACGCACTCGACCCTGGGCATTCGGTAAATGCGTCACGGTCAGGAACGCTAACCGCTACACCACGGGGGTGTGTAAGTCGTAATAAGATCCCTTCTTCCCCTTCAGTTCTTTATAGAAGGTAATTGCAATAATTTCAACTTCCCTTCACAAACCGGGTACACAACAACTCGGGCAGCGTTTTAGTTGCAACTCCTCGCTAGTCTTTATTGCTTCTTTAGAGACAGGTTTCGTGAAAATGTAACACATTTTTGCTAAGGTTTATGTTTTATTCAAAAGTATATCAAACAGTAAAGCCTGAAGGCTATTCTTATGCTTCTTAGCAAACAATAGAATGGTCTAAGATTCTCTGTATCGTCTAACTCAGAAGGTAAAATTCAGTGTGTATGCGCTGGCTCCAGACTGTGTTGCTTACTAACTCCTCAGAACGTATCTGGTGCACTGGCAATGACGTACCATAAGATCTCAAGCCTTCTCCTTTCACGAAAATAAGATGTAGCGAAAATTGAACGCATATTGACCTGGAATTAGAATCATCGTAATATCACTTGCTCTCTCGTGTTCCAGTCTGTTTTCCTCACTTGTGATTTAGCTTATGACAGCTGAGCTGTCGACACACAAGAAAGGATGTTAAGAGAACGAATGTTGAGAGAGACACTGAGTGAGGGAGAAAGAGAGATGTTGGGAGAGACGTGCGCCACACAGATGGGGCACTTGCCTAGCCGCTGGGCGCTCCTTAAGGTCAGCAACCACCACCACCACCACTCCGCTCGGCTGCACAAAGACTTGAGCGAACCACCAACAAAAGTTTCAGCAATTTCGACTGCTGACGGGATGGAAAAAAAAAAAAAAGATGGGAGAAAATAGAAGAAAGACTCTTTTCTCTCTTGACGAGTTCTTGTTGAGAGATATTCTCTTATATTCTCGCGACAGAGGGTTTGGCCTCATGCGGTGGCACCTTCCCCTCATGACTGTGAGCTATCCAGGCAGACGTGCGAGTTTAAACAGAGAGTTGAAAAGTGCTACGCATATGAATCTCTTATTTATGATGTCCTGAACATTTTCATTCCGACAGCGAGTGTGACGGAGAGCACTGGCGATTCGGATCCAAAATTGAGCTTTTACTGTGGCAACGGGAAATTCTTGCCTGTACAGTTCGATGGATTTCGTTCTTTCGGGCGAGGCCAAGCTATTGGCCCAGGCTGTAGAGGACGTACTCCAGCGGCCTCTTAACCCTTGTACTGCTAAGTCATTGGTCAATCCACTATTTGTACGTGGTGGTGGTCTGAATTGCCCTGAATCACAATATTTTTGGTAAATATTTCAAGATGTCATCAGGCAACTAGGGGTAAAGGATCACCCATGCCAATAAAGAAGGAAAAGGAAACTAGTAAAGGAAGTTACACTGGTTTCAAATACGTTGGGGTAAAGTAGCGTCCTTTATTACCTTTATAACATCTGAAATTTCGTATGAGAGTCACTCCTCGTTGCAGATGGTGTGTGTGCCAACTTCTGCTATTTCCTACTGTTCTCTGCTTGTCCTGTGAGATTTATTTGGGATTTCATTAAAAGGAAAAACTAAGATTTTATTGGGATTTCATCAAGGGAAGTTTCTATGTTACCTTTAAGGAGTGTGTCTGTGGTGACAATATGTTTACGATCAGTCTTTGAGAAAAAAGTTATGGGTAAGGTATACGTGCCTTGATCCTCAGCTGACTTATGTAACCTCACAGACGAACGACTCGAGGAGTGAGGTCAAAACGGGAGCTTGTAGTCGAGCCAGTCCCAAGGGGGATGGGCTTAGGTCAGGGCCGTGAATTTGAGTAGGGCGCCAGACTCGAGTGGAATATTGTAGAATTCAGCTTCGTATTTCCCCTAAGCGTTTTCTAACTCTCTCTCTCTCTCTCTCTCTCTCTCTCTCTCTGTCTATCTATCTATCTATCTATCTATCTATCTATCTCCAACATGGCGCCTTGATCGGGAGCTGTGGTACAAAACTCAGCTATGAATCTCCTCAAGAAGTCTTCCTCTCCTTCACTCTCTAAATCATTCACACCAAAAATAAGTCCATGAAAAAAAAAAGCAGCAATCTTCAATATTTTACAGTATATCCTTTAAACCATACGCTCTTTAAACCCAAAGGAAATTCCATTAAACCACACCAGTATATCATTTAGACAGTATACCCTCCGAACCCAACAAAAACTCTGTTATTTTCTCAATACTTTTTATGCTCCATCGAGCGTATTCATTACGTAAAAACGTGCTGGCCAAACTCTTCGATACCTTTCTCCTCTTAAGCGACACTGTAATTGCCTCACTTCAGTCGTATGCAGCATTGGAACTTTCAGGAGAATCCTTTTTTTTTTTTTCCTCTCATTTCTTTACTTATAATCCAGTCAGATCCTCTACACCTTACGTATGTCCAAGTTGAAATAGGAATGAACGTTTTTGCTATGCACAATACACCATTTAGATTCCTTCATTTTCATGTTTTGCATACGCTTATGCTTAGCAACCTCATTAGATATTTTTTCTTACACGTTGCAGTAATCTCCCAAGATAATTTCGCTATGTATACGTTTCTTCGAACCCACGCAGTTTTTTTCATGTAGCTAGGAGCTCAGCGCTTC
This sequence comes from Panulirus argus, assembly GCA_038088735.1. NCBI lineage: Eukaryota > Metazoa > Arthropoda > Malacostraca > Decapoda > Palinuridae > Panulirus > Panulirus argus. The sequence goes on along the minus strand of JAYMFT010094910.1, from coordinate 6,478 downwards.
CAACCGCGCTAAGCAGAGCTCCTGGACCCAATATATATATATCTATATATATATATATATATATATATATATATATATATATATATATATATATATATAATGTATATATACGTTCGTCGTGAGGATTTCATCAGCACCTTGAGGAGCATCTCCGAATATGAACTTGGGCCAAGCCGTCGACTGCAGTCTGTAGGCACTTACGACCGATGGTAATCAGCAGATGGTGAGGTCCTTTCACTGTCTCTACGAAACTGAAGGTCCCCACAGTTCGGATGATGCGGCCCTGGTGGGCAGGAGGTACCACCAGATTATGCATAGTGTCCCGATCATTCCGCCCGCCGAAGACCTCGCTGTGGTCCAGCAGTCCAACTGCTCGTCTTAGTTGTGAGGTGACACAGTGTTCCCTCGATGCCGTGAATCAAAGGAGTGCTAAAGGTCGACTGTTTCCATTTTTTATGATAGCTGAGATGGCACGGGCAGCTGAGGCCCTAATCAAGACCATCCCATTAAAGGTTTATATACGTATATATATATATGTGTGTATAAATACCCTAGCCTGAGCCAGGTACCCATTTTATCAACCAACCTCTAGGGGTGGATGAACAGCTGGGTTCACTGTGGACCAACTGCCATGTAACCTCACTACGAAAATTTACCTTTCACGAAGATCATAGACGAGATAACGTGACGACGCAACGCTAGAGGGAGTTATAAGCTTCCGTTTTCTAAGGACTCACTTCATGTTATTGTTAGAAAGAAAGCAGAGAATGGGATCAAAGCTCCTTTGAAGGGATCACCGGACCTGGGTAAAGGTTCCAGTCCATCCCTGAGGTCAAAGGAGGCATATCCTGCTCTCCAACTTGAAGTTTTTCCTTTCTGGAACGCTCACTGAATTACGTATGTCAGGACTTCGCTGAAATGCTGAGGGAAGGGAGGGGAATGAGCATATTTATATTCTAATCAACAACGACGTCAGACACACGCCAAAGGCATGAGCCACGTATACCGGCCATTCAAGACGTTAATTAGATTACACATGGGATAGATGAGGACCTGGAGAGGAGCTCAAAGCCAGGCCTGGTGCGAGAGACAGACAACTGGGCTCTTCGATGTAGCCCTTGAGTAGTAGTACAACGACAGTGAAGAATGGAACAAGAGTAATGAGGAGGATGCCTCTCAAGACGACGAAGACAAGAAGGGCGACCACTGAATGCGCGATAGATAATAAACTAGGCCTTATTACAACAGAGGATGAGTGAGAATAATGCCATGCTAATGAAGGTTAGTGACTTGCAGAAAGAGTTGGGAGGGGAAGACTGTGGAGACGCAGGGATAGGGATGGAGCGTGAGGTGGAACGGGTTTAGGGAACGATTCTCGTTCATGGAGACGGCATGACTGACGGAACAGAGGCGGAACGTGACCAAAAGCGCAAAGAATGAAATAATAATAGGATTTAGTTAACGGATTTCTACATTTATACACTGTATAATGCAACCAAGAAGGAGAAGGAACATAAACGGGGAAGATGGCGCAACAAAATCCTGGTCAAAGAGAGAATATAGACGTAAATCAGTCCTCAATAAAACGTTCAAAGGATACTGTGCCGAGGGGATACAACCGCCTCTGTGATCCCAGAGGATCTTGAACGCAATCCTATCCGTGTTCAGTCGAACACTTACCGCAAAATCACATTTGATTTTCGCGTTGAGTTAAAGATCCCTTTGATGTCGACAGATTTCGAGGATCGTGAAAATATCGAAGATAACGTTTGTAACTGAGAGAATGTCTCCTGCTACATTGATAAGCAAATACAAATCTCCTACCAAGTCAATAAGCGTGTAAAGATGTCTATGTGTTCGCATATAGATGTCCCATGTTCGTCGACGAGTAAAATGTCATCTTCCTCGTCGTTGACAAGCAAGAGATTATCATCCTCTAAATTGATAAGCGAGAAATTATCTTGTTCTTCATCGTTAAGCAAGAGTTTATCTTATTCTTTGTTGACAAGCAAGAGACAATCTCCCTCCCTCCTCGCTGATAAGCAAAGAATTATCTTCTACGTTGACAAACAGGCGAAAATGTTTTCAAGCTTCGATAAAAGAAACGAAAATCGGGCGAGTGTTCTCCAGCCTCCTCGACAAGCTGGGTGATGCCGCCAGCTTCGTCAACATTGCCGAGATGTAACATAACAAGCCACTGAGAGAATGGGACATTCTCATCAAGGCTGCCTTGTTTACACGACCTGCATCCTTCTACTCTTCCTAGTCTAATCAAGTCTTCAACATGGTATGAAATATTTCTAAACTTATTTTCTTCAGTGGGTTCTGTTCAGAATCAATACGCCATTCCCGCTACCCAGCAGGGTGGACAGATGAGGATGCTCACTTCAGACGTTCCCGTTCTGTGGACTTTATCATGAACTCATCCAAATAGTCTTTCGTCCCATCTTATTCTTAATGCGCCCTAGACTCTTATTCCCTTCATTTCACTCGTAAATACTTTTCCACTATCTCTCCTATTCTCTCTGTCCTTTTTACATATTCTCGTCATCCTAAATATCCATTATTTTATATCATCACTTAGTCTCTTCTCTATTTGCTTAATTTCGCACTCGGTTTAACACCCTCTTCATCTGTCTTCCACCGTCCATGTCCTTAAATCAACACCTAACTTCAACTGCTTGTATTCCGACAGCATTCTGGTAATTGCATGCCCGTGTTTCCCTTCCGTATATGAGATCAGGCTGATCCATACCTCTCAGCAAACTCAGACTCGCCTTTACCCTTGTGTCATTTTCCCTTCATTTCCCTTCACGGGTTTTCTTCCCTACACAATACCTGCCTCTCAGTACCCTATACTATGCCGATTGCCATTTCCGACTGCATATTCATAGAAAATACATAGGCTTTATTTGGAACTCTTAACCCTTCTGCATGTTCCATATCTTCATTCGAACTTCTTACGTGAATCAGTCGAGCTGGTATATACTTTCAGCGCCCCTGTTTTATAGAACAATTTTGTCGTAAGATCTTGTATTTCTTTTCAATTGATTTCCTCTAGCATAGCATCGTCTTCATAGTTCTAGTTCCTCTCCTGCTATTTTGCCCTTCTCCGTTCACTCGCGCTCCTCTGCCTTCATATGTCAGCAGTGAAGATCATGTTCCTCTGCTAACAAATCAAATAACCATGTGGGACATATCTCGTCCCCTTCTCCCTCCAGCCTGTGTCGAGACAGAGAGGCCGCTCACGGATGCGTCCGTTTGATCTGACACATTTACAATTCCCTGTAGAAACCCAACACGCTGCCTTTAGCAGTTCTCTACCTACAAAGCCGTATATATATATATATATATATATATATATATATATATATATATATATATATATATATCCTCAACTCGTTCTGTACCACATATTTGTAGAGTCTCTGTCACAGGTCTTTTTGAAGCCTGCTATATATATATATTCTCTCAGATATTAGTATTAGAGAAAAGCTCTCCAAAACCCGACTTGTCTCTTTCCACTTTGCCAATCCTCCAAGCACCTTTTCCCCTTAGACTTGCTGGATCAAGTCTCCAGTAATGTGTACCCTCTCGCCATCAACGCCATAGTATAAAGTTACAGTTGCTGTATCCGTTCGCCCGTGGTTTCAGTCCACCAGACCTAAAGTAAATATTATGAACTGCTGCCCGCAACACAAGCATTCAACATTCCTCCACAGTACTTTTTTTCATACGTCTTTCATAACATGAGCTACACATCTCTTGAATTCCCCCTTCAAATTGGTATCATTCCACAGTCTTCCTTTGTCTGTTCCAGTATTTGCCATTATTTTAGTTTGATTCCTGGGACTTAATACACCTCTCTCACTATTTTCCAAAGCCATCCTTTCTCTCTTTTGTCTCTTTTATTCATCCAATGTCTTTATCTTCCTCACACATACTTTCAGTCTGCATCATCAGTTTACATCATCTCTTGCTTCGCTGCTATTGCCCAGCTTACGTCTTCATTTCACCAAATCCTTCACTATTTTGCTACTCCCATTATCTCTTTTCAGTAGAACCTCTCACCACAGAAAATAATTTCGATACAGCGTCCTCAATTTTTCGTCTTTCCACCTTTCAGTACATATTACATCTTTCGCACAGTTCTCCCGACTCGCCCAGACACATGAGGCAATTCAAGGGACTCAGACAAAGGACGAAAAAGATGTATCTAGTGCAGTCAGAGAAAAAAAGGTGAGGAGTGCCTTATCTTGATGTCCCTAAGACAAACACAATTGGTCCGAAAAATATCGGAAAAGATAATCAGTAAACAAGTGTTTGACTATCTGCTTGGAGAGAGAAAATAGAAAGCTGTTTGAATGAGAGCGACATTGATTCAGGGAAAGGAAGTCTTGCATAAATATCGAGCAATTTTATGTGAGAGGGAACTCCGTTTTCTTCAGAGGAAAACGTTTTTGACCGTGTATGTTCCAGACCTGCTGGAAATCGCTTGACCCTCAACCCTATTGGGAGGTGGTAATTAGAGTAGATCTCCAGGTAGGAATCTCTCAGGATGGGGCGGGCACTCCTACACCTGCCTTGAGGAGAGAGGAGGCAAGAAAGGCCAGAGGAGCCTCTTATGATGAGAGGGAACACTTGCCTTACTTGCCTTTCGAGTACTTACGACATGGGGTTATGTCAGATGGCAGGGGGCTAGCGCGTAGCGCTCGCCGCCAAAAGAGACTAGAGTTACGAAGAACTAGAGGGGGAGAGAGAGAGAGAGAAAGAGAGAGAGAGAAAGAGAGAGAGAGACAGACAGACAGACAGATCCCTGTAGCTCAGGCTTAGTCCAGCCCCCTATCAGTATTCTCCTGGGCACTTGGTTGTGTGAGAAGGATCATCTTGCTTCTCCTCCCACGCCAGTAGGGTCGACGGAAAGGAATCCGGGATCGGCTTCTCTTTCTTCCAGTAAGCGCTTTTTGGTCCGGCAAGTACGTATTTTTGGATGTTAGTGCCGTCGGGGACACAAGGTTTTCACATAATATGATCTACTAGTCTGTTACGTACTTCTGGTGAGTGACACACCGTATGAGAGAAGTAAATAGCTGGTTTATCTCACGAAATTCCTATTGAAATGATGGATGTTGATACCGTCTGCTCGGTATCAGCTTTTAGTATTCGACTCTATGGTTATACTCGTATAGAGAACATCCTTTTCGGAATGAATAGAGACATTTATTATGCAGAGGAAAAACGTCTGGCTTTGTGGTACCGAAAGCGATTGGAAGAAACATAATACTCAGTGTTAAGATCCGATCCTGTCATTGAGAGTTCAAGTCTTATATGAGTAAAAAGGGACATGCAATTACTTCAACGCCATTCGCAACATGTACATTGTGGTACAGTTATGTTTCTGTAGTTCAAATGAATGTACTCAATTTCATATCCTTACATAGTTCCAATGAATATATCTTCATATTTTCTTATCTTTTCATAGTTCAGATGAATTATTTTCTTGATTTCTTATCCTTTTTTGAGAGTCTCTCTGTCTCTTAAGCCAGAAGGAAGAGACAGACCATTAAGCCTAGAAAAGAGGTATAAGAGGAGTCGAGGAGGCTGTATCTTGGTATCAACGCGCCCTGTCATCAGAATGTGTCAACAGACAGCGTCAACAGCCGTATAATCAGTCAAGTGTCATAAGCCCAGGACAACACGCCCGCGTCAACAAACGCTGGCTGTTGTCATCAGGCTTCGTCGTCATCACTGTCTTAACAGCGTAGTATTGATCCATGTCATCAGCTTGCGTCTTCTGGTCAGGGGTCATCATCAGATAGCGTCATCATTTCAGTTCGTCAGGCTGTGTCACTGAGTCATGTTATTGGCCTGCGTCATCAGACAACGTCATCAGGTTGTGTCATCACCCCGTGTCGTAAAACAATAATCTTTCATTTTTCTCATTCGTCAGGTCACGTGATTTTCTTTATGACATGACAACGAAAACGCTGAACGAGTGAGGAATGTGGAGGAGAGTCAGCTAAACCTAACTAGCATTTGTGTGCTAGGTCTCTCTTGGAGGCTGCTGTTATGTTGAAGTATTCTCCATCATTGGGTGTATTTCGTAAAGCTTTGCTTATAGGAACATAGAAATAATCATATACACAACACACACACACACACACACACACACACACACACACACACGAAGGGGTAATAGCACTTCACCGAGAGCTCAGACAACGTATTGAAAATTTTCAATACACAATATGTTTCATGGAGAAAATCCGTCTCATCAGGCGCAAACAATTTCCTCCGTGGAACATGTTGCGTATTGTAAAGCTTCAATAAATCATCTGAACTCATATTGCAGTGCGATTACCCCCTTCGTAGAATTATCACGGACTGCTATGATCGTCAGATTAACATCATATATATATATATATATATATATATATATATCCCCTGGGGATAGGGGTGTAAGAATACTTCCCCCGTA
>JAYMFT010094899.1:0-13919 GCA_038088735.1 Panulirus argus | reverse complement strand
GTGTGTGTGTGTGTGTGTGTGTGTGTGTGTGTGTGTGTGTGTGTGCGTGTGTGTGTGTGTGTGTGCGTGTGTGTGTGTGTGTGTGTAAAGCTACATCACCATGAGTCCTCCACATGCTAAAGGTAAGGAAGTTAAAGCTAATGGACTACTGCTGGTGGTTGGCCCTCAGGTTGCACCATGAGAGTGTAGCCAGCAGCCCGTGGTGACCCCAGCCACCCACCCACCCACCCGCCACCTGTTGCTGGGTGTACCGTGCCCCGCCACCCGCCCTCCTCCCTCTCACCTGATCACTGACATTTAAGTTTTTATCCATCGAGAAATATTGATGTCAGCGGCCACGACACACACGGCCAAGACGGCTGGCAACTGGTGAGGACTGTTTTAACGGGTACAGCGACAGGTCAACTTCTGGCATTGTGGCCAACACAGAAAATGGGACTGGAGTCCAGGTGTAAGGAGGCGGGGTGCCTTCTGATGGGAACCCCAGCAGGGCCACTCACTCCCACCCCCCTCTACCCTCCAACCTGTGCTACTGAAGTGTACTTATTGTACTTTTCCTTGAGTAAACCACAGACTCACTTTTACTCAGAACTCGAGATTAGCAGGAAAGAAGCACGCCACTACCTGTTCAACACTGACACATGAACATTCACATCTTCCAGAACGTAAATGCTTTATACAAATTCAGATAGACACATGTACCCTTCCCAGCCTACACACACATACACACACACACACATGACCATGAGATAGCCCAGATCCGACCATGGTTTCAAATCCCTGCCGCGTCAATCAGCCCACAACCAACCCAGGTGTTTATTCTCCCCTCGGGGCTGGTCGATAAATGGGTACCTGGCACAGGCTGATGTGTGTCTGTACACACACAGGGAAGTAGTCATGGTTCACATATACAAAAATGTAAAGCTCTCTCCCCATAACGTACAAATAGTAATCACAATGCCACAGGGATCTGTGTTGAGACTATATATTCTTGACCTACGTAAACGATTTGCTAATAGGATGAACTCGTACCTAAGTATGTTTGCAGATGTCACGAAGGAGGTGAAAACCCAAGAGGGTTTAATCAAATTAGATGGGGACCTCTTCACAGACTCCGTCCTTGGTCTCATAAATGGTCGATGGAATTCATCCCAAGTAAATGTAATGAGGATAAGTCGAGCGAAAGAGGCCTCGATATGAATATTATCTGAAAAAAAAAAAAAAAAAAAAAAAAAAAAAAAAAAAAAGGGGGGGGGGGGAGAAAAAAGCTGCAGGAATCTATATGTGACAGAGAGAGACTTGAGAAACGGCATCGCCCTGACCTGTCGGATCAGAGTCCCACCCAAAGAGATTAATAGTCAAGGAGATCAACTGTTTGTTGGCACTCATTTGAACTGCATTCAGTTCCATGAATAAGGAAATATTCAGCACGCTGTCCTACATTAGTTCAGAGCTGGAATACACGTGCTTCTCAAGTTTGGTCCCCGCGCCTTCAGAAGCACAAAGAGCTAATAGAGAAGGTCACGAGGAAGGCATCAAAGATGGCACCAAACCTATGAGAGCTGAATGGCAAGGAAAGGTTAGAGGTCTTAAGTTTGCCGAACATGGAAGAGAAAAGAGTGAGGGGTAAGCTGATCATAGGGATAGAACCAGAGGAAATTACATGAAATTCAACAAGAAACTTGCTATAAAGGAAGTAAAAAAGTGTTCTTATGGCATAAAAATGGTGGATGAATCAAAAGAATGACATACGACATGGTTACTCCTGACGACTTATATAAAGTGAAGAAGTTGTATGATTGTAGAGAATGTTCCAGAGGTGGGGCCCCACGAGTGTAAACCCCTCCCCGTACGTTACAGACAGTCAGTTACTGTTGCGGTCCGCGAAGTGATATGCGGTACTATCTTAGTCAGGAGAAGCAGAACAATGCTGCAGTCAGCAGAGGAGCGTGACACTGTAGTAGTCAGCAGAGACGGGTAGCACATTTGTATTCAGTAAAGGCGTGGTACTATAGGAGTCTGCAGAGAGCAAAGGCATAGAACTCTTGTACTCAGCAGAGAGGAGGCACAGATATAGTCAGCAAAGGGCTGTGGCACTGATGTGGTCAGCAGAGGGCTGCGACAGTGTTGTGGTCAGCAGAGGGGTGTAGCATTGTTATGATCAGTAGAGGGGTGTAGCATTGTTGTGGTCAGCAGAGGGGTGTGGCACTGTTGTAGTCAGCAGAGGGGTGTAGCATTGTTATGATCAGTAGAGGGTTGTAGCATTGTTGTGGTCAGCAGAGGAGTGTGGCAGTGTCATGGTCAGCAGAGGTGTTTGGCAGTGTTGTGGTCAGCATACGGGTGTGGCAGTGCTGTAGTCAGCAGAGAGGTGTAGCACTGTTGTAGTCAGCAGAGGGGTGTGGCAGTGTTGTGGTCAGTAGAGGGGTAAAGCACTGCTGTAGTCAGCAGAGGGGTGTGGCACTGATGTAGTCAGCAGAGGGGTGTGGCACTGATGTGGTCAGCAGAGGGCTGCGGCAGTGTTGTGGTCAGTAGAGGGGTGCGGCATTGTTGTGGTCAGTAGAGGGCTGCGGCATTGTTGTGGTCAGCAGAGGGGTGTGGCACTGTTGTAGTCAGCAGAGGGGTGTAGCATTGTTGTGGTCAGCAGAGGGGTGTAGCACTGTTGTGGTCAACAGAGGGGTGTGGCACTGTTGTAGTGAGCAGAGGGGTGTGGCAGTGTCGTGGTCAGCAGAGGTGTGTGGCAGTGCTGTGGTCAGTAGAGGGGTGTGGCAGTGCTATAGTCAGCAGAGGGGTGTGGCACTGTTGTAGTCAGCAGAGGGCTGCGGCAGTGTTGTGGTCAGTAGAGGGGTGCAGCATTGTTGTGGTCAACAGAGGGGTGTGGCACTGCTGTAGTCAACAGAGGGGTGTGGCACTGATGTAGTCAGCAGAGGAGTGTGGCACTGATGTGGTCAGCAGAGGGCTGTGGCAGTGTTGTGGTCAGCAGAGGGGTGTAGCATTGTTGTGGTCAGCAGAGGGGTGTGGTATTGTTGTAGTCAGCAGAGGGGTGTGGCAGTGTCGTGGTCAGCAGAGGGGTGTGGCAGTTCTGTAGTCAGCAGAGGGGTGTGGCACTGTTGTAGTCAGCAGAGGGGTGTGCCACTGCTGTGGTCAGCAGAGGGGTGTGGCACTGATGCGGTCAGCAGAGGGATGTGGCACTTGTCAGCAGAGGGGTGTGGCACTGCTGTAGTCAGCTGAGGGGTGTAACAGTGTTGTTATAAGCAGAGGCGTGTGGCACTGCTGCAGTCAGCAAAGGGGTGTGGCACTCTCATCATTTACTCCACTGGTCAGGGGAAAACAGTCGACATACTGGCTTCAGCAAGACCAGACGACTACCCTTTTACTAGAACAACACAGTGTACCCCAGGTCACACACACACACACACACACACACACACACACACACACACACACACACACACACCCTCTGTATGGCCATGACATGGCATAATTAAAATAGGTCTCCTGGGAACATAATCAAGCCTCTTCCACAAACACCAGCCACTGAGCCATGTACCCCGTGGCACAGGCCCCTTCCACACACACTCCCAACGGAGCCACGTACCCTGTGGTACAGGCTGCCTCCACTTACGAGAATGGTCCGTAGTGCCCGGCTGCTCAGTAATGCCACTGAGGTAACGCTTCACCGCGCCCTCCTACTACAGGTCCATCAGGAGCAGGAGTTCTTTAATATTCCCCGACACCCGAGTCTGCTCTCTACGTTCCTCTAAAGACATGAGTAAATCCTTTACGGCCCCAGTCTCATATATCACCTCTTCCACTCCAGCTGGAGCAGCCCTCCCGTCTAATGTAATCCCATCCCAACTGGTCCAGCCCTGCCCGTCTAATATAATCCCACCCCAGCTGGTCCCTGGGGTCCAATCAAGTGGGTGCGTAATGAAGACCTAACCTAAACACTGTAGCTTCCGTTCACTCGGTCAGGAGAAGCCAGGCCACACAGGACCAGAGGGGTGGAGATGGGGCGGCCAGGATCGAGACCAGACTGACACAAATACTCAGACGTTATTGCTCAAGGGATTCAAATCAAATTGTTATGGATTCCCTCTCATACAGGCCTCCGTGAGCATGACAAAGCTGATGCTTTAGCCAAACCTGCACTTAGTAAAGGTGATGTTGAAAACAACATTGGGCTGTCAATTAGAAGCCTCAAAACTGCAATTAGAAAGGAGCTAACCGACCTCTTTTTAACAAGAAGACGATTTCAGATAAGCACAAGTAGAAACATTTTCCATCACAGTGAAATGTGTAAAGTAAAACATGTATGTGGAAAAAGTAATAAGATCAGCAGATTAAATGATGTTGTAATTGCTAGATTAAGGCTAGGCTATAGGTACTACTTGCGCTTTGGCCTATCTGGAGATATTAATCGTGTAAACTGTAAAGTTTGTGGTCAAAGATTTGGACACAAACTAGAACTGTAAACTGGAAAGTTTGTGGTCAAAGATTTGGACACAAACTAGAACACTATGTCTTAGAATGTGAAAAAAAATAGAGCCGTTTAGGGATAGATCTAAACAAACCCTGCAAGAAATGTCACAACATCTTACTGTTGATGATAGGATACCTGAAATCTTAAGTTCGTATCCACTTTTTGCATCTAGTGGGTAAAACTTAACCATATGAAACTATGTGCCTATGTAATGTACGTAACATTAACCATTGGGGTCTGACTAAAGACCCTTTGTCACCCCTGTAATCCTTTTTACGCTACCGCTCACGGGATGAGCAATGGAGTGCGCATTAAATTTCCTGCCGGAGTTAACAGCACAAATCAAATCAAACTGGTGCCGTCCATATACCTCAGGAGGGTTATGTAATCAGTGATTTCATTCCACGCATGTTGTCCACGGGGGTGCCATTCTCACATCATATGATGCTTCGTCACATAATGTGACCCGTGCTTGGTGAGACGTTGGGTGAACTGGCGTCATCCCCGCAATAGACACATACACACACACACACACGCACAGAGCTACGACGCCCAGCAGCAGCAGGTCACAGAGCGGCCTTACTTCTTACAAAGATTTGGAGCCGGTCGTCGGTTCGCCTGATCTATAATGTACACGTAAAAGCGGGGAGGCTGGAGGGAGAAGAGCGTGACGTGGTACCTGGATGAAATATCTTTCCAATACACCATTCAACTGTGCCCCATTCAGGAGCGAAACAGCAGCTGGGGAGGGAAGACCAGATAATTCAAATCGAATGCTCGGGCGATGTGCCAATATCAGTAAATCGTAAAGTTAAACAAATGTTCGGGTAAAGAATAACTTAACTGAAATTCATGTGAGCGAATGACGTACAGTGAGCAGAGATGTTTATAAAAGCAATGTTATAGAGAAGTGTAACAGTGAGTGAAAAAGTGTAAAGGATATATGACTACCAGGCAACTCTGACATCTGATGGGCCAGCCAAGAACCTTCGAGATCTTTTTCTAAATATATATGATTTTGCGCCAATTAAGCTGGAAAAAAAAAAAAATGATTTTTATAAACTGGAGATAATCATTACTTTTTTCTTATGCTGGTAAACAGGGTCCATAAGCCAAGGAGAGGAAAATAACACCTCGGTGATTTTCAAATGTGAATTTTACAGAATAGAGACGTCTACTCACAACGAGTCAGGCCAGGTTGACACACCGAAGAAAGGCAAGAATTCCTTAATTTGACTTTTGAACACAACTGATTTGGGCAAGGGAAAGTTCCATGACCAACGGGTTGGGACTAGGTCCGTGAGAAGGACGCTAGAGGATGGGGGTCTTATAATCGAAGATGATATCAATGGATAATTCGCAGATTAATCACCAGAGACCACAAAGCTGAAGCGATTAGCTGAAATCATCAAGAAAGAGAATCGAAGATCATGATAAAAGAATCATCGGATGCGGTAGGTAATTACAGAACTGAAAACTACGGTCAGAGGCCACGAACACATAAACAAACCGGTGTGGGAGTTGAGATGGTGTCAAACTTGGGAAAAGTTTAAATAAATAAGAAGCAAAAAAGGTCGAAAGGGTTATTTCAGGATGTCCTTAAGACTCTTTGACATAACGAAATGCCCATTGCACGGTATATAGAAAATATTGATAACATACATATATACATACACATACATATTTATATATACACATGTACATATTCATACTGGCTCGCCTCCATCCACTCCCGGTGCAACCCCGCCCCACAGGAAACATTATCGCCGTCAGGGAAGGGGAACAGAAGCATTTTCTGGGACTGTTCGACAGACTTTAGAGCATAAAGACTGATACAGCGGAACAGAAGCCTTGGGGTCACTGAAGCAGCGGTACACAGAATTAAGAAAAGCTGTAGAGAGAAATAAAAGCACCTTCTGTAACGGAACAAGTGGGGGAAGCTTTTGGGAAGGCAGATGGAAGGTTAAAAAAGCGCTACGTGTTCGGAGTCACTGTTTGTTGCCAAAAGAGAGGAGACTTTTGATTAAGTCAGAGACTACAAGACTGACAAAACAGCAGTGAAGGATTTGGTAGAGAAGTGAGTGCCAACAAAATTAGAAAGATTCGTAAAGCAGAAGGTGGGGAAACGTAAATAAATGAAAATATATGAACTGGAAAAAAAAAAAAAAAAAAAAAAAAAAAAAGAAAAGAAAAGAAAAGGTGAAGAAGGAAAGTCTATGCACATCGCAAACGAAGCTGTTGTTCATAAAAAATGATGATGAAAATTTGTGAAAATATCTTAGACACAAGGTGAATGAGCAGTAACGGTTACGTTCGATTTCGTTTCATGTAGACGGGAGGTCCTTTGGCAGGATTAAAAAAGAAAGTGAAATTCAGGAGGATCTTCATCAGAGATGACAGACTAAGGAAAGAGAAAGCACAGAATACATCCAGAAGAGGGGAAAAAAAAGTAGCTGTTATATAAGGAAAGACAAGTGAATAACCACACCAGTACTAGAAAGAGATCACTTTTGTTAAGTGATGGAATTATCTGACTGAAAGAAATGCACACAAACGCTAATGGAATAGAACCAGTAGCTGGCAAAGAGCGGGAATGCAGAGATCGCATTAGGCAAATTGCACCTGATACTGCTGGAGTAGTGGAGACAAAACTTAATAATGAAATTACTTTTCACCTCATCTGCCCAGGAGAAAACATGATAGCAAGGAGGGAAAGAGAAGACAGAGGTGGAGGAGGAGGAATGGCTCTCTTGATAAGACAGAACCTTAACTTTTAGGGAATATCAGAAAATGGCCCAGTGAAATAATACGCAATGGGAAGAGCAACAGTAGGGATGAAGAAGATGGTGGTGTTCATGATACATGACTCTTCAACAAAGGAACTTACAATGACGACAACAGACAATCAGGATGGTACATGAAGCACTAAAACACACGCTTCTTAAAGATGTTAAAGCACTGATAATCGTGGGTGTCAATTAGAAAGTGAATGCTTGGGGTAATCTGGATTCACATGGTGACAAAAAATCAATGAGTGCGCACATGTTCTTAAGAGCACATACGGGAATATTCAACTGTACCAGCATGTGATCATTTATCACTTCGTCAAAAGTCCAGCATTACATAATATTTCTCTCCAGTTGGTGTATCACACATCATGTTCTCAGTGACCATGCTTTGTGTGAAGACAAGATTCAGTAATGATGATGGATCAGACGAACTGGTATATCATCATTACTGAACCTTATACTCACACAAAGCATGGACACTGAGAAATATCATGGGTGATATATCAACTGGAGACAAAGACCATGTAATGCTGGAGTCTGACGATGTGATGAACGAGAACGTGAAAAGAACAGAGATGAGACCAGACTTAGGAAAGAGAAATAATCGTGGAGACTACACAAAAAGCACGAAAACTTCTACTCCAACATGAACTGGGAAACGGAGTCCAGTAGCTAGGAACCATGGAACTGTGGTGGAAAGTCTTGTAAAAATTTACAATGAAGGGTGGTATCTTTTGTCTCAAATACAGAGAGGGGAGGTTATGAGAGCACGTGGAGCGTCTCCATAAGAGAAATTAATAAGCAAAGGAGCTTCGAGGTGTGGTGTGACGAAGAAGACAAGGGCGACACTCCGGCCAGCCAGCTAGCCAGCATTTGTAAGGTATAATATATGACAGCAAGGAACCAGTATAACAAGATTTCAAAGGAGGAACAGAGTAAATCATATGTCAAAGAGCTGTTAAATACGCTACGGGATTCATAGGGCAGAGTTACAGAGGGTGATGTAAGGATATGCGATGAACTGAGTGACAGGCTCAACGCGCTCACCACACTGGAAGACACTGTAGCCCCAACACCAGTGAGATGGGACAAGAAGATCATGGAAACCATTAAGATATCAAAGAAAGACATAAACATATGAAAGAGGAGTCTCTAGACCCATGTATGCCTTATGGTCGTGATGAAATTTCACCAAACGTACTGTAGATGTTTGTAGCGGCAGTTGACACAATGAATGAAGTGTTGCTGAAAATGTCAGTGGAGAAAGGTAAAGTGCCAAGTGAGAGGAAAAAGGCGAAGGTAACTCCTTCCTACAGGAATAAAGACCTGGAGGGTATGATGACTAGGCTAGGTTAGGTTAGGTTAGGTTATGGTACTCAAGGTTATGTTGCGAGGTTTTGCCGTCTAGGCTAGGCTAGGCTAGGCTAGGCTAGGTTTATGGTACGCTAGGTTAAGTCTTTTAAGTTATGCTAGGTTTTGCCAGGCTAGGTTAGGTTAGGTTAGGTTAGGTATGCGACGCTAGGTTTTTCCAGGTTAGGTTTGGTTAGATATGCGAAGCTAGGTTAAGTTATGCCAAGCTATGCCACGCTAAATAAGGTTAGGTTGTGCTCCGCTATGTTGCTATACTAGATTATGTCAGGCTAGGCTAGGTTATACTACGCTAGGTCAAGTAATGCTTGGTTACGTTATGATACATACGGTTAGGTTATGCTACGTTAAAGTAGGTTAGGTTAAGTTATGATATTTCATGTCAGCTTATGCTAAGTTAAAGTTATGTTATGCTAGACTAAGATTAAGCAAAGTTAGGTTGGGTTAAAGTGGGCGAAGTTTGTTTTTTAGTAAGTCAAGCAGGCACTCAGGCAGCACAAGAGGTGAAACAACGAAACCAGACTCAGCACGGCAGCTTACCCAGCTAAGCTTAACTCAGCACGTCCAGGCCGAGGCACAAACATAAACAACAACAGCAGCAGCAGCTGACATCGCCATAAACAAGAGAAGCCCATCCTCCGCCCGTCCAGCTAGCCGAGAAAATTAAATCCTGGTGGAACAATGCGCAGCCCGGAGTACCATGATGAGCTACCGTGGGGATAAAAACTGGATAAAACTGGACCAAATGAATTCTGAGTCTCTTTCCTTTGTTCCTTCCAGGATGGACAAGAACCGTCGACCTATTCGCCCCCCCCCCAGTCTCTACCTACGCGCTAAAGTCCACTTGGAGCTATCTCCGATACCATGGCTGCTCCATCCACTACCAAAGAAGATATCTCTGCTACCATGGCTGCTCCATCCACTACCATACCTGCACACTCCATAACCATCCTGCTTCCCTACCCAACTCAGCCACAGAAAACGTATATCAAAGTCTACCACGCAAAGATAACAGTTATAAAGAATATCATTTTAACAAGGTAATGGAGATTAATTACGTTTAAAAATACTGTTTAATTAAAAGGACTTGGATGCATAAAATCCCATTCGAAAGAAATAAGAGCAAGTGACGTGAATCTATGAGATGTAATGCAATTAATTACATGGGTGTGTCCGACCCGGGTTGGCGTTTTCTCTAATCTTCTTGGAGTATTATAGGGTCAGCTACCGATATGCTATTCATACTGTCGCACTCAAGGGACTGAGAAACTTATGATAATTAAGAAAAGAATTTATGTACTTAGATCCTTTTTAGAGAATATATGTACAGGAAAGCCTGTCCTTAAGCAATCATAATTTGAATCAAGCCACTTAAGAAGAAAACTTAGAAAACCTAATGATAGGCTAAATACATAGTGAGGGTGAATGTTGCCTTAGAATCATCCTTAACACATGAAGAAGGTGTCAAGAGATTAATCAGCTGGTGGATGTAGCTTGACGTTGACGGCCTTAATGACCCTGGCAGTTGGTGGGCCTAAATTTAGGCCAGACAACCACCGAACCATCATCAATTTGGGCTACATACATAATGAGTGTATATGGTTTTAGAAAAATCTTTAACACCCACACAGCCTTGCTATAGACCCAGTCACTGTACTACTACCTCAAGTCGCACAAACCTCACGGAACACATCCAGTAATGGTTCAACCAACCACGAACAAACCCCGACTCTCTGAAAATTAATGGCAATAGATATTAAAAAAGCTCTCGACACTGTACCCCATTATATCCACATACAAAGTATGTCCTTGACACCATCCACGACAACGACGATGAATAGGCGGTTAGGTAACTTCATACCTGGCCGCCATGCCATACTCACTCACAAAGGCTTCACATCCAAAAACCCTTAAGCTCTACAATGGATTTCCCCAAGATGCAGTTCTTTCTCCAACCCTATTTCAATACCTTCCAACATGACCTTCTCTCACCTCCCGCAAAACACAATGCACTGATCCTCCTCTACGTATATGACCTTAGAATCTTACCACAACACCCTGGCACTACCCAAACTATCAACAACAAACATGCAACACATCAGCCAACTTAAAACACTGACTCATCTAAAACACTGTCTGCATCACCACTGAGTCTATTATCACTCTTCATATTGTTACCACGCAGGCAGAGCCTGATATATATATATATATATATATATATATATATATATATATATATAGATGTAATTCCCGTATTCATTTGGAATATCAAAGGCTTCCAATCAGGAAAAGCTAATGAAATAATGAATTCCTCTTCCGTACTATTGACAACTAACAAATCACAAGTTTACATTCAATTATAAGTTAATGACCGAGCCAACGGTTAATTACTCTTTGCTACGGGGTTCACGCAATCACTCGTAACTCAGCTAAAAGGGAACGCATCAAATAAACAACCGTTAGAGATAGATAATTGAAAAAGCATTTCTTTATTTACCTCGCGTATCATTAAGGAAACCGCAAAGGGTTCAATTACTTATTACCATTTGACATGTTAGTGAATTAAAAAGTCCACTAGGTCAATAATGTTACCATAAAATAAAAAGGCTGATTATAATTCAATGCAGGAGTTCAGATGTTCTTTTGTAAACTACGAATAATCAGTACAGTATTAGTAATCATTTTTTAAAGTTGCCTTTTAACATTCCTTGAATATCTACACTCCAGTAGGTTAAGACTCGTCAACGAGTCTATGCCTTAGAGAAGTTGCCAGGGGCTCTTGTCTTTAGACCCCCCCTCCCCCCAAAAAAAAAAAAAAATCCTTTCTGTTGGCTGTTTGATAGTTTGGGCCTTAAGTTTACCGACTGCAAGGGTCATTAAAAACCGTCAGCGTCTGTATATAATCACTGATCGAAATAATCTTCTCTACATTCTTTTGGTGTTGCAAGATAATTCTTAAGACCGTAATGCTGTTGCTGTTGTTGTTGTTTTTGATCGTCAGAGGTAAGAATATTTGCCAAAAGGTATAAGCTAGAAGGTCAGAAACAAGTTTGAACGGAAGAGCCTAAAAGATCAAAAAATGATATACGTGAGATGTAGAGAGCGTGTGGTAGGGTGTCCAACTAGCAGAGACATGTTAAACCATAATTCCTTTTTTATGTATGTGTGAACTAACTAGAGCCCGGATGATCAGGAAATATGCCATAAATGCCTATTTTTGCCTTTTCTTATTGGAATGTCAACGTAAAATTGCCCATATTGTCCTAACACCCCAATTACCTTTGACTTTTAGAAGTTTCTGCACTTGCAGAAATCCCCAAATGTTTCTCAATTATGCTCAAGCTGTCCTTCAAGAAAATAAAATACTGTGTTCCCTTCTACGAATCAAAATAATATTAAAACGGTACAATTTCTATGGCATTGCTCTCACGGGTACAGGACGAGTGTGTGTGTGTGTGTGTGGCAGAAACAGTACATGTGAATATATTCCAGCACGGCGCTCCGTCCTCTGTGGCCTGGACCCTACTTTTGAATCAATCGTCTTTCATACACCAGCTGCTGGACACATTTCAAATACATGCAATACCCAAGTGACAGTTCTTCTAAACGTAACAATCTAGTTAAGCAGTATAGTAGCAATGTATTGCTTACTGATGGGGCAGTTATCATTTTGGAAAATGTGCGATGAAAAAATAATTGGACTCCGAAAAATTACTTTCTCAGCATCTACAGATTTCTAAGGTACAAAGCTGGCGCTGCTCGTAAAATTGGTAAACGGAGTACTTCATACACTATAGCTCCCGGTTGGTAGTCTCAATTTTCGCTGGAAAGAGAATTAATTTTATGTGCCGAGAAGCGCAGTTTTCATTAAGTGTGAAAAAAAAAATGGCTGTTCTTTCCCACATATTTAAGATACAAAGCGTAAGTTGTGAGAAATTGAAAAGAAATTGTTGCGTTCGGAAACTAGTAGGTGAAATTTTGTTTTAGTCATGTTTTCTTTTGAAGGGAAAAGCAGTTTCTGTTCTGAGTATTTCCATGTTATTCTTTTTAAGTAAAAAATTGCCGACTGTTTCTCGTATTTTCAAACAGAAGAAAGAGCTTTAAGATAGGAGGATTTGACAAGTTGATAACAAACCTGTTTTGCTATGGTGCAACCTGTAATTGTAGCTTCAGTTTGCCCACGTTTTCTATGAGAAATAGCAAAGTTTCAGTTGAGAAAATTAATAAGTAGCTTTTTTTTCTTTTTAACAAACTGATGGTTCTATACTCATGTATTTTCCAAATTCTAGTGTAATATTTTCTTTCTTTTTTCTTTCACACCTGAGTGCCATTTTTCATGTGCTCCCTATCCACATCCAAGCCCCGCAGACCTTTCCATGGTTTACCTCGGCCGCTTCACATGCCCTGGTTTAGTCCACTGACAGCACGTCGACCCCTGTATACCACATCGTTCCACTCTATCTCATGCACATCTTTCACCCTCGTGCATGTTCAGGCAAGACCACTAACAGTCTTTTTCACTCCATTCTTCCGTTTCCACTTGTGACACATACATCCTCTTTGTCAATCTTTCCTCACTCATTCTCTACATATGTCCAAACCGTTTCAACAAACAGAACCACATTTTTTTTTATTACCACACCTCTCCTTTACCCTTTCATTACTAGATCAAACCACTTCACACCACATATTGTCCTCAAACATTTTCGTAACTTCTCGTTACTTGGTGTGGTGAAGGAAGGTGGAAGTCATGTTGATAAACTCACGTGTAAATGGTCTTAGCATTAATTCCTGAACACCCAAGAAAGGTGTTAAAGAGTCTTTCGTCGGTGGTTATAACTTGACGCTGACGGCCATGCCGACCCTAGCAGTTGACAGGATTAAAGCCCAAACTAATCAGTCAAAAGAGGTCGGTTTTCTTAATCCTGTACACACGGACGGCTCCAGGACGGATGGATGTGCGGGGACAAAAGTCTGTTTGCTCGAATGACTGTACCCTCCTCAGGTACCGTCTCCCATATCATATATTCTCTATTCTGTGCGGAAAATGTCGTCAGCTTTTGACTAAACCGTATATCATGCATCTCAACTTATCATTACAATTGTAATGTTTTAGATACCACGTCCACATTAGAAGCAGCAAAAGATACCGTTAGCTTTTTTTTTTTCTATGTTAGCTGATGAAACGGCACGGGCAGCTAAGGTCCTAATCAAGGCCATCCTATTAACGCTATATATATATATATATATATATATATATATATATATATATATATATATAT
>JAYMFT010094888.1:0-13920 GCA_038088735.1 Panulirus argus | reverse complement strand
GGCCGGAGGGGGGGGTACGGGACAGCCGCCTGCGACTGGATATTGGAACGGGAAACGGAGGAGGTATTATGTCCATAAACACGCCCCGGCCAGGGGAGGGGCCTCAGAAAGGTTGGAAAGAGAGAGAGAGAGAGAGAAAGAGGAGGAGGGAAGGGAAGGGATGGAAAGTAAGACTGGGGACCAGAGCTCGTAAGTGTACAGAATGTTAAAGAGCTGTCACTCTGCACACACACACACACACACACACACAGACGTCGTAGAGTGTATACAGTATGGGCCACAGTCTTACGGTCTTTAGTGAAAGGGGAGTCTGTTCCCCGTAACGCTCACCACAACATTATTAACTTTTAACGGAGTGATCGTGTTGATGACCCTAGCATACCCGAGGGCAGAAATATTAAATTATGATTTACGACCTGTGACACCTTGGGCTTCGTATGCGGGCCCGACTAAGAGGAAGGAAGCGCAGCTGCTGTGTTGGTGAGGGAAAGCAAGGTCTGCTAACCAACAAGTGTAACGTGACCCCGCGCGCGGTAATGGGACGCAGTCGAAGCTGCTGGTGCGTTGGAGGTAAGGGAGGGAAGCAACGTGTCGCTCTCCCAAGAGGTTGACGTAACCATGTGTTTACCCGTTGTTGTCCCCGTCCAAGCTGGCACAGGCCAACGGACAGGAATATGGCCGCTGGCCACGGCAGGTCCTGCTGCTTCACACTTCGGGGTCTTCTGGACTCTGGCCCATCCTGCCATCGCCACACTACCTGCCATCGCCACATGCTCTGTGACGAGGGTTGCCTCTCGCAAACGCAGTACTTGATAACTATCACTGCAGATGTCCCCATCCACTGCTGTAGGTGGAGAGGTGGCAGTAAAACAGAAGGTACTTCCCCTTCCACCACTGTAGGTGGTGAGAGAGGGTGAGAGGATAGTAAAGCGATAAAGCTCCTCCCAACCCACAGGTTATAGATGGAGAGATGATAGTAAAGCAGAAGGCACCAACCCACCCACCTCTGCATCGGGCAGCTCAGAGGGAACATCACGTAGTATACATGCAATATACTGCCAAGGATATTTTATCGTAAAGTGAGGAAGGCAAGAGGATGCGAGTCCTCGGGTCACAGACACGCCCCCCCCCCTCCCCCTCCTGCCAGGCGACGACAATTTGAAGGATACGTTACGCACGCCACCAGACGGGTATGAGGGGCTCCAGGCTGGGTGTGGAAGCCCTGGTGAGCGAGCGATAGTCTCACCACTCAGTCCAGGTAAGAGTGGTACGGGTGGTCCCACACCATGGTACGGGTAGTTCCATACCGTGGTGCGGGTTGTCCCACAACATGGTATGGATGTTTCCTCTCCGTGGTACGGGTAGCCCCACACCGTGGTACAGGCAGCTTCACACCGTGGTATGGGTGGTCCCACACCGTGGTGCGGGTGGTCCCACACCGTGGTACGGATGGTCCTACACCGTGGTACGGTTCCTCCCACTCCATGGTACGGGTAGCCCACACCGTGGTACGGGTGGTCCCACATCATAGGGCGGGTGGCCCCACATCGTGGTACGGGTGGTCCCACACCGTGGTACGGGTGGTCCCTCACTGTGGTATGGGTGGTCCCACACCATGGTACGGGTGGCCCACGCCGTGGTACGGGTGGTCCCACACCGTAGTACCGGTGGTCCCACATCATGGTGAGTGTGGTTCTTTACCGTATTATGGGTGGTCCCACACCATGGTGCGGGTGGCCCTACATCGTGGTACGGGTGGTCCCACACCATGGTACGGGTGGTCCCGCATCGTGGTTCGGGTGGTCCCACACCGTGTTACGGGTAGTCCCATAACGTAGCACGGGTGGTCCTATACCGTGGCACGGGTGGTCCCACACCATGGTACGGGTGGTCCCACACCGTGGCACGGGTGGTCTCACACCGTGGTTCGGGTGGTCCCACACTGTGTTACGGGTGGTCCCACATAGTGGTTCCGTTGGTCCCACACCATGGTATGGGTGGTTCCACAACGTGGAACGGGTGGTCCCACACCGTGGTACGGGTGGTCCCATAGCGTGGTACGGGTGGTCCTACAACTATATACGGGTGGTCCCACACCGTGGTACAGGTGGTCCTACACCATGGCACGGGTGGTCCCACACCGTGGAACGGGTGGTCTCACACCATATTACGGGTGGTCCTACACCGTGGCACGGGTGGTCCCTCACCGTGGTGCGGGTGGTCCTACAACGTGGTACGGGTGGTCCCACAGCGTGGTACGGGTGGTCCCACACCGTGGTACAGGCAGCCTCACACCGTGGTACGGGTGGTCCCACATCATGGCACCGGTGGTCCCTCACCGTGGTACGAATGGCCCCACACCGTGTTAAGGGTGGGTCCACACCGTGGGATGGGTGGTCCCACACCGTGGTGCGGGTGGTCCTACAACATGGTACGAATGGTTCCTCTCCGTGGTACGGGTGAGCCCACACCGTGTTACGGGTAGTGCCGTAACGTGGTACGGGTGGTCCTATACCGTGGCACGGGTGGTCCCACACCGTGGTACTGGCAGCCTCACACCATGGTACGGGTGGATCCACACCATTGTACGTGTGGTCCTTAACCGTTTTATAGGTGGTCCCACACCATGGTACGGGTGGTTCCACATCGTGGAACGGGTGGTCCTACAACTTAACACGGGTGATCCCACACCGTGGTACGGGTGGTCCTACACCGTGACATAGGTGGTCCCACACCGTGGTACGGGTGGTCTCACACCATAGTACGGGTGGTCCTACACCGTTGTACGGGTGGTCCTATACCTTGGCACGGGTGGTCCCACACCGTGGTACTTGTGGTCCCACACCATGGTACGGGTGGTTCCACATCGTGGAACGGGTGGTCCTACAACTTAACACGGGTGGTCCCATACCGTGGCACGGGTGACCCTACACCGTGGCACGGGTGGCCCCACACCGTGGCACGGGTGGTCTCACACCTTGGTAGGGGTGGTCCCACACCGTGGCACAGGCAGCCTCACACCATGGTACCGGTTGATCCACACCATGGTACGTGTGGTCCTTCACCGTGTTATGGGTGGTCCCACACCGTGGTACGGGTGGTTCCACACCGTGGGACGGGTGGTCCTACACCGTGTTACGGGTGGTCCCACACGATGGTACGGGTGGTCCCACACCGTGTTACAGGCCGCCTCCCACCGTGGCACGGGTGGTCCCACAATGTGGTACGGGTGGTCTCACATCGTGGTACGGATGGTCCCACACCGTGTTACGGGTGGTCCCACACCGTGGTACGGGTGGTCCCACACCTTGGTACTGTCAGCCTCACACCATGTTACGGGTGGGTGCACAAAATGGTACGTGTGGTCGTTCACCGTGTTATGGGTGGTCCCACACCGTGGTACGGGTGGCCTGGCACGTCCCTTCTAACAACGTATTATTGAAGGCGTTGCCTCACTAGCCCAGCAGACGAACAGTGTCACCAACATCAAAGTGAAGTATGATGGATGCTTCTTTACAGGACACATATATCTTAGGAAAATATGACACTGACGAGTTTAGCGGAACATTTTAAGATGCTTCGAGAAAAACCATCGCCGGAGGCCCAGTATCCTGTTCCTGTTCCCGAGAGCAACGTGCTAAGTGTGTGGGAGGTGCGGCGGTCCTCACGGTGATGGTGTAGTATTGTAGGCAGGTCGAGGCGAGCGTGGTGGGTGTGTGGTCTGACGTAGGTGTCGCTATAAACAGTCCTGAGCGGGTGTCGGTGAGGGTGGCACGCTTGATTAGTACCAGCTGTTTACCCTCACTCTGTGTGTGTGTGTGTGTGTTTGTGTGTGTATGTGTGTGTGTGTGTAGGCTTGAGAGTGTGTGCATATACTTACTCGTTGTTTTGTGGGCAGAAGACAGGATCTTTTACGGTGGCTGGGTGAGGAGTTGGTGCGTGCGTAAGAGAGCAGCCTTGCTGGCTCGCCTGCAGCGCACAGCGGCGTTGGGAGGAGGGTGTGTGGTGTCTGTCCCGCCCTCCATCCACGTGTTTTGCACGCCCGGCACTCACCACGTGGCTGCCCGGCTCCCGGCCGCGCGCCGCCCTCTGGCCTGAGATTTCGTACAACAATCAACGTAAAGCAAGAAAACATGAAAATTCTGCAATATCTCAATGATGTCCCACATCACTCGACTGTACCTCACGATTTTATTTATGCCTGAAGTCCAACACTGCTGAACGTTTGGACTAAATCAATCTGGAGGGAGAGGCAGGTTGACAGCCCATGATAGAAACCATATTAAGATATTCAATTCTTGATATCGTTTTTATCGTGAAATCGTAGAATAAAGTCCCTGTGTATTCTTGGACACAGAGAGCACGTTAAGGGTACAATCTTACCTTCCTCATACAGGATTACTGACGTTGGTGTCCAAGTGGATCGTACATTCTATACTGGAAGAGAGGGATGGGTAAGGTATGTGGAGGAGAATGTGATATTAGGAGGGGAATGGTATGCAGTAAGTGGCAGGGGAAAACAGAAAGGGCCGAGAGGGGTGTTTTATATATATATATGACATGAGCCGTATGGGGAAAGATGTGATGAAAGTGATATGTGTGGAAGATTATGCAGGTGAAATGTGATGCGTAGAGAGGTTCTACTGGGGAGGGTGTGATGAGGTGTGTAGGAAGATGTGGCATGTGTAACAAGCGATGCGAGTCATAGGAAAGATAAGAGAACCGCCACACAGGCGAGTCGAGCGGCGCTATACGCGTGTGGAACCACAAGGCAAAGTATACTTCAAGGGACCGAGAACACCAGACCTCACGGGTCGCAGCTAATAAAATCGAAGCTAAGGAAACACTTCTCATGTCATGGGGCAGTAGACGCTTTGAATCCCTTCCTGTTAGTGTCGTCCTGACTGTTCCTGTGAATATATCCAGGTTTCTGTTTGATGAGTCCAGGCCAGAGACTGGGTGCGGAGGCCGATAGGTTTATCCCGTGTCCCACTTGGATGTGCAACGCTTCACAGTGGCTCTGTGACAATCGCTTATGAACCCGTGTATGTCAGCCATATCTGCCCCACTCCTACACCGGTCGCAGCCTGTGTGCCCCGACTGGTCCCAGACACTACCACCTGGTATGCTCCTCCGGAGAATCATTATTTAGAGGCAAAGGCGCCGTAAGTGCCGCTTGATTGAGTGTGGCCAGACAATCACCCGGTAAAGATTCTCAGGTGGTTGTCATTAGCCAGGTTGCCTCGGGCATATGGTGAGGGCAAGTTCACCAGGTCCTGACGCTCTGGCTACCATCCCTGCTGCGCGGCTCGGGTGATTCCACATGAAAATAATCATTACTAATGAGACATTTCCCTGGTAATTATTATCGCACGTTTCAGATACAGCCCAAACATTCCCTCAGTTTTTCAAAATATTCGTTTTACGTCATAATCGTAAAATCTGATTGCCTAGCATTGTTGTAGAAGGAGCACTCTTGCTCTTCACTACTAATTATAACCCCAGTATCGTAGAAAACTAACCAAAAACAGTTTAAATCCTTGGACGCTCTCGGAACTGATGCACGCTAGGCACGCGGGCGTGTGCCATCATCCTGAACTAGCTGAGGCAAATGTCCAGTGTAGAGCGATTCACTTCTGACCAGCCCACACGTAGACGCGCTTGACCTGGAGTCTTCTTCATCTGCATCATATCCTTCGATTCAGTAAGGCCTGTGTCCCAGATGTGCCTCGTGCCTGCCATACGCCAAATTATACTCAGAAGTTGCAATGTTAAATGTCGACGTGCCACACTATGATCCTACGAAACAATCTCCACCTTCTTAATGGCATTCACGGAGTCAAACATCACATTAATTACATCAAGACATACAGTTACCTGCATTAACACCCGTATTCAGGTGCAGTAAGGCTCATAATTACGCGCAGTAAATATTAGGACGTGCACTGAGACCTGTATTTACCTGTAGAAACGCCGATAATTACTTGTACGAACACTAATAGTTTGAACAACAAAGCAACGGCTGAAAACATGACCTTACTGCAAATTATTTCTACCGTTCTTCTCCCTCGTAATCATCTTTTCATCTGACTTTCCTTCCTCCTCAACCTCTTGTCTACATTCTCGTATGTTTTTCCTCTCCTATCTTATTTCCATTTTGTTATGACTTCAGCTGGATACATCCCAGTCCGTGACTTTACCTCTGAGTTATTCAAATCTCTGCCATGTATCTACGTGGGTCTAACTCTGCTTCCATCTTTTATCTCGATATTCTATTCACCATTTTTTTCATTTCTTTTTATTACAGTATGTGTACATTTTTTGTTCATGAGCAGCCATGATTCAGAAGCCTTGTCTATCTAGCTCATTCCTCGTAAATACCCGACTTCTAGTCGTGGTCCATCTCAATTAACAGTTATGAATTTTCTCTTTAGTTGGTTACGGTAACTATTTCTCAAAAATTATTTCATATTGCCACTTATCATCTCACTTTATACGTTTGTGTTCATAACATGTTGCTAAATACAGCGTAGGATTAAAACGCTACGGGACTAGGCTGCATTTTTTTTTTTTTCCTTTTGCCCGCCTCATTAATCGCGCCAAGAGAGGTCATATTGCCATTACCACAACCATAGAGAAAATAAATTCGTGCCAGAGCATGTCAGTGTAGCGAAGAACTCAGCCGGTGACGTCCCTCTACACCAGAACGCCATGTCTCATGGACCGTTACCGACTTCGGCGGCCAGTGGAGGTTGACGGAGGACAGACGCACCGCTGATATATACGTAACTGGCCCAGCATCATGACAGTCATCATGGTCCCATGTCATCTGTGCGTAGCTTCGAACTCAAACAGATAGATAGAATCTCAAGTAATATTTGTTAAGAGTAAAATAAGGGTGCATACATAAAGTGTTGCTGTCGTGGCCCTGCAGTTTGTGAGGCTTAGATAAAGATTATAGTTAATTGTTGCTACTGTTTATGTTCTCGCGAGCCAACCGCCTGAAATCTCTACTATATTTTTCACTGCTGTCTGTCCTGGGTGGCGGCGTTGCTGTCTATCCAGGGGGCGGGACTGCTGTCTATCCTGGGGAGTGGCACTGCTGTCTATCCTGGGGGCGGCGATGCTGTCCATCCTGGAGGGCAGCGCTGCTGTTTATCCTGGGGGAGGCACTGCTATCTATCCTGGGGTAGACGCTGCTATTCATCCTGGGGCCGGCGCTGCTGTCTATCCTTGGTGCGGCACTGCTGTCTATCCTGGGGGTCGGCGCTGCTGTCTGTCGTAGGGCGCGGCACTGCTGTCTGTCCTGGGGCGGCACTGCTGTCTATCCTGGGGCGGCACTGCATCTATCCTGTGGGACGGCACTGCTGTCTATCCTGGGGTTCGGCGTTGCTGTCTATCCTGGGGGTCGGCGCTGCTGTCTTCCCTAGGGAGCGGCACTGCTGTCTATTCTGGGGCGGCCCTGCTGTCTATCCTGGGGGCGGCACTGCATCCATCCTGGGGGACGGCACTGCTGTCTATCCTAGAAGTCGGCGCTGCTGTCTATCCTAGGGGTCAGTGCTGCTGTCTATCCTGGGGGGCGGCGATGCTTTCTATCCTTGAGGCGGCACTGCTGTCTATCCTAGAGGGCGGCACTGCATCTATCCTGGGAGTCGGCGCTGCTGTCTATACTGGAGCGGCACTGCTGTCTATCCTGGGGATCAGCGCTGCTGTCTATCCTGGGGACGTCGCTGCTGTCTATCCTGAGAGCGGCACTGCTTCTATCCTTTGGACGGCGCTGCTGTCTATCCTAGGGAGCGGCACTGCTGTCTATCCTAGGGGCGGTACTGCTGTCTATCCTGGGGCGGCGCTGCTGTCTATCCTGGGGGCGGCACTCCTTCTATCATGGGGCACGGCACTGCTGTCTATCCTGGGGGTCAGCGCTGCTGTCTATCATGGAGGCAGCACTGCTGTCTACCCTTTGGACGGCGCTGCTTTCTATCCTGGGGAGCGGCACTGCTTTTCTATCCTGGGGCGGCACTGCTGTCTATCCTGGGGGCGACACTGCATCTATCCCAGGGGACGTCACTGCTGTCTATCCTGGTGGCCGGCGCTGCTGTCTGTCCTAAGAGTCGATGCTGCTGTCTATCCTGGGGGACGGCACTGTCGTCTATCATGGGGGTCGGCACTGCTGTCTATCCTGGGGGTCAGCGCTGCTGTCTATCCTGGGGGCAGCGCTGCTGTCTGTCATGGGGGCGGCGCTGCTGTCTATCCTGGAGGCGGCACCGCTGTCTATCCTTTGGACGGCGCTGCTGTCTCTCCTGGGGTGCGGCACTGCTTCCATCCTGGGGGAGGCGCTGTTGTCTATCCTGGGGCGGCACTGCTGTCTGTCCTGGGGCGGCACTGCTGTCTATCTTTGGGGCGGCGCTGCTGTCTATCCTGGGGGTTGGCACTGCTTCTATCCTGGGGGTGAAGGATGGACCCGGCTCTCTTGCTAACCAGATCCACATTTCTCTTTGAAAGACCAATGTCTTGTCGGCTCATAGCTTCAGTTACTACATCAAGCGTTTCATTTGCTCGGTGGTTATGGTTTATAATGAAGGAAAAAATAATAATGCTGTTAAAATCATCTTCAATATTTCAAGACCATTCACATATGGATTATTTTTCTGTAATTTCTTTAGATGAAAAATTATGGTAAAGTCAAGAGAGAAACACAGTGAAAAAGTGAAATGTCACGCTTTCGGCTTGAGCGATTTCGAGTTATGTTTAGTGTGTGCTGACGCATCACCGCTATGTGGTAGTGCGGTGAACTTCCCCAGGAGTCGTGTATTGTGGCCATAAATCATTGAATAACATAAGAACCCAGGTGAAATGTTTGCCACTATCAAGTGACTGTGGCGCAGAGTATCATACACATTTGTTGCCTGATTGGGTGGAAGTGCTCGAGGTGATGGTTAATGAGGCAGATTTACAGTGGTGTGGTTGTCAGGAGAAGAGAGGCAATATCGCCAAAGACCCAGACAGATGCCGTTAGGAATTTGTTTAGGGTGTTGTGAGTGGCACCTCCCCTGACCAGGGATCAAATGAGCAGTGAGAAAGATTAGGACTGAGAGTTTACATCCACTTGGTCTTATGCAAACGTGACAGGAGATAGAAATGACAGATACAGTTTCGCAAAACACAGTCAGCGTAGCCCAGCAGGGGAGCGGACCCGCATGAGCTCGAATCCTTGGCGTGGCATTTGGCCCACATCCAACCCAGGTTTTCATCTTCCCCTCTGGGCTGGTCAATAAATGAGTACCTGGCTTAGGTAAGTGTGTGTGTGTGTGTGTGTGTGTGTGTGTGTATACACATGATAGTAAATACAAGGTGTATATACATAAGCAACGTTAACAATCGGGGCGGCACCGTAACACACAAGTTGTAATCACACACACTGAACGACGGAATTGTAAATGTGGACAGCATACAGAAGCATGGAAAATGATCTGACAGTAGAGACAGTTCAAAAGATGTAGTCCTACAAGTGTCAAAACTCCATCCCTGGCCAGTACCGGTACGTGAGTACATACCGGTGGTGGGTGGAGGCAGCCAGAGAGGTTAGCGTTGCCACCTGGGCCCATACCGGGAGAGTGGTGGCGGCAGCGCAGTGAACCAGCGACACATTGGCTCTCAAGTTTTCCTCCTTCGTTACTGTCTTTTCTCTGCCACACACTTAGGTTGGTCACGTTCGGTCGGTTCACAAACATACACGTTTCGTTTCACTCAACATTTTGTAATGAGTTGGGCTTAAGCTGCCCTCCTCTGTCTTAGGGCTCACATTTAGCACTCAATACAGAGAATCTCCTGCTGGGGTGTACAAACATAGGTAGGGTTTACAAAACTTTAATTTACAGCCATTGCCAGTGCTACAGTAAGGAATTTCTCCAAACAAAAACACTTTACCTTAACTGTTCATAAAAGATATTTACATAAAATAATGAAAGTAACTCCAAATAGAAACACTTTTCTGCTCACAGAGATATTTAACTACAGCACATGGGTCAGTACTACCAACATGTACTAATTAAAGCGGTGCCTGGGTTTTCTCCCAATACAGAACCCACCAGGCCTCTCCCCACTCGGTTCACACCAACCACAATCTGGTTCCCATACGAGACTACCCGAGTCGCGTAACTTTGTCCACTCAGGGTACCTCTCCTGAACAAGGCATGCTCCCAACTCCCCCATACGGAGTTGTAACACCGAGCACTTAGCTGCACCAGCGCCGGTAGTCTTGCCGTCCAGCCAAGGATGTGTAGTTTTCTCGCGATCACCTGGCGTCGTGGACATACACCAATCTCTAGCCCTTCCGTACCAACGGGCACCCACTGAGGTTGATATTCAATATGGCATATAGCACAGGCCAGTCGAACTGAGAGAGTGATATTAGAGGCTTGCTCACAACGCTGTCTCAAGGTCACCGCAGTCGCCATACGTCTTCCACACGCGCTGCTCTCAGAAACTCCTGCAAAAAAAACAACAAAATCACTTTCTCGAGAACACAACGTGTACTGGCCTCTCGAAATATCCTTTCGTCAATAATACCCGTAGACTCGCGTGCCCGTGCGGCTAGCCACCGAGCCTCCAATATCAGTGCGCTAAATTCAAATCCTCACACATATATGAATATTCCATGACAATCTGGTGATGTGGTGGTATGAGAGAAAAAGATTGGGTGGGAAACCCTAAACTGATTCTTACGTTTCGACAGTCTTGATCATAGAATGTGATCAAGACTCGAAACGTTAGAATCAGTATAGGGTTTCCCGCCCTACCTGTGTTTCTCTCACCCCACCACATCAGATTGTCAAAGGAAAAGTTGATCAACAGAATTACGTTCCACAAATTTCATATGGAAAAGTCCCTTTGGTATCTGTCCTGTTAATTCGCTTATGTAAACAGCATACACGATACCACTAGAGACTAATTCATTACAACACATTCAAGAACATCATATCCATGTACTGTACCAGCTAAAATTTGGGTCAACATAAGTTTCCTTACGGGTAAACAAGGAAAATACAGACGGCCCAAGCTGCTGACGGGTATTCCACGCGAATGAGGGAGTTCAACTGCAGCGAGAAATGAAAATTAAAAATTTGAAAAACATAAAAGACGTTATCTTCACTGAGCTATTACTATTCGGGACTAACTGTGCCCACCTGACAATGCTAACCATTTCACTCCACCCTCCCTACGTATCACAAAACGTCAAAGATAATTCTTAAACTACGACTTTAGAAACCTATTTTCATTTATTAAAAAGGTAATTCAATCTACTAAATATGTTTTGGATGAAATTTTGTAGAAATTTTTGGTGCAACTGCACTCAGGTTGGGATGAAACATCATTATTGCTGACATCTTGGAGTCAGTGATCATACAACAGTTAAGTACATAGTGTTGCAGGGTGAGTGTAATTCTATTGACAGCACCTACGTCTTGTCTGTTCAGTAGCAGTAGCAGGGTCAAACTCTCATATGGGTATCTATTGTTCAGTCATATTCTGGCCTCAACATCAAGGTGCCTACTTGATCCTGATGCTATGGGGTTGGGTATGGGTGTGGTGCGGGGATGTGGGTGTGGAACAGAATTTGGATGTGGTACGGTGTAGGGATGTGGGTTCGGTGTAGAGTTGTGGTTGTGAAGCATTGTTGATGGCAGGAGTGATAGTAATATACAGGTATGGTTGTAGGGTAGGTGTACTGTGTGTGATTGATTTGCATTACAATTTGTGCTGTACGGGGAGAGAGTTTTACACTCGTTTGCCTCGTCTTCTTAACCTAGGACAAGTGTAACAAGTCTTTACCATGTAAGTATATACTTTTGTGTCTGGTTTTTATACTTATCAACAGCTAAAGGTCATAAAACCAGAAATCGTAACACGCGTCAAAATATATACTACGTACAAAAAAATTATTCTGTAAATTCGAAGTGAGGTACTTAATGTATCTTAGGAGAAAGGAGTATATTTGTGTCACTGTAATATTAGTTTCTAAGTAGAAAGTACTGATATTAGTTAACTTTTTTTTCTCAAAACTTAAAGCTACGCAAAATTATGCTGTTCAGGAAAGCGGAGTTCTGGCAAGTACAATAATTTGAAAAATTCTGTAGGAATGCTGAGCAGGCACGCTAGCTCCGCCCATTACCTACATATGCGTACGATGATTGGTTAGCTAACGATGACGACTTCGTAGCTTGCAAGCTATTGGCCAAACTTGGATGACGTCATGGTCGTGAGAACGTGTGGCAGTTCATTCACTACACACAAGTTAGTCTTGGATATAGGAGGGTGGGGTGAGTGTGTATAAAACTGTGTTGCCGTACTTGAAGCCTGTGGTGATCGTCTGGGCTGCAGAGTGAAATAACTGATTAATCGGTGTATATTACTGATATGCTGTGAATGGGATAGATTTCACCAATTTTTCAGGAAGGTAAGACATTTTTGCAGTGGTTATTGCTAAAACAAGACGCGTCAAATATGTACAATGAATTAATTTTACAAAGTACTGCATGACAGTGTTTAGAAATTCACTTACAGGTTAATTAGCAATGAGCTGACAAGTATATATTCCATCCTGTGATTTTGATATATTTTCGGTTTCCAGGTGTGTCTTTCTGTATTATTTCCAGTGCCTTATGAATGCATGTATAGTGGTGAGCAAATTTTGGTAATTTCTGAGGGGCGCGACGTTTTTAAGATGAAAAAAAAATCATATCAGTGGATTCGTTCTAGTAAATAGGATAGCCTCTTACAGTTATCATTGTTAAGAAAATTAGGCTAGGTTGAATAAACCCCCACCCCACCCCCAAAAAATAAACATTCCTGGAATCATCTCAGAAAGTGGAATAAATCAACTAATCACTGATTTTTCTTTTTTGTCGTTTTTCATAGTAATTGATATCCGCGCCATTGACATAAAGAATTACCCTGTTTTTTGTTTTTTTAAGTAAAACTACTTTGATTATAGATTTAACAAATTTAATCATTTTCTTTTTTATGGTTTCCAGGTTATACTGGTGGAAAGTAAGGTTATGAAGGTTGGCGTTTCCACGACCACGTTAGGACGTGCACTTCCCACATTTTTTTTTTTTCTTTTCTGGTGAACTTAAGCTTTGTTCCTGGAGCTGTTGTGATCGTCATGGCCATGTCATCAGTGGATCGTATTATGTCTTGTTCTTGAGTTTAAAGAAGCTAGAAATAAGCATTTAGATTCACTCTTAATTGTTTTATTTGCCTGTTCTTCCGAAATTTGCTGAGAAATGGAAATAGTTATCAAATAATTTTTCGTCTACACTTCCGAACTTCGCGTAGTGATGACCTTCATCTGGTTATATGCGGTTGAATGAATTAGATTTACATGTACTAGACTACTGGTTTAGCAGAATGGGATGATCGGGTACATAGATTCCTCCATTTGAGTTTCTGCTGACATTGCTTTTGGAACTGGAGACGAATTCAGGAAGTGTGGCTTAACTCTCGTATATAAACATATGAAGTTGATGTGCAAAGAGACAGGCGGCCACGTTAGTCAGGAAGATGGTTGAATTGGCATAGGTGATGGGCTAAATGCTACGCCCATCATTTTTACTAGTTAGATATGCGTGTAAATGTTTTTCCCCGTTTCGCGATTGGTTCCATGTAACTTTCAGGTTAGTGACCTTTCTGTTTCACGGGTTTAAGTTAGAGCAAACCATTTCAAGATCAACTCCGTTACGATAAATCATGTTTCTACCCAATTTGCCTGATGCTGATGTGACGTAAAAACAGTAAACAGGTTAAGTCTAGGTCTTTGGTTGTACGAATTACAAGTTTGTGTATTTCTAAATCACGCGATTTAGGGAGCGGGGTGGGGGGGGGGGCCTGGAAGTCCTCCCCTCCCGTTTTCACTTTTCC
>JAYMFT010094877.1:0-13920 GCA_038088735.1 Panulirus argus | reverse complement strand
ATAAAAAAAAAAAAAAAAAATATATATATATATATATATATATATATATATATATATATATATGTATACATACATACAGTAAACCCTCAACTCAACAGACTAATAGGGGGAGGGAGTGTCCGTTAATGCCAAATGTCTGTAAAATCGAGTGTAACCTATATGAGCCATTTTTTAATATGATATACAATATGCAGTGATACAATATACAGTTCATGCACTTTCTTTTAACTCTTCTATCACTTGATGCCACTTTGAATTGTAAGTATTGCAAAAGTTTCTAATAAATAAAGTCACAATTCTCTGTATACAACCTGACCCCACAATAGCTTGAGGCAGACTGAGACTGAACCAAAATGAGTATACCCTACACTACCAAAAACAAGTGCGATTTGAAATACACATGGTGTGGCATTTGAGATTTTTTTTTATTTTCTAGATTTTTTGATTATTATTATTTGATGTGTTATTATTTGCCCAGTCTGTTAAATCTGAAATCAGTTATGTCGGGATCCGTTAAATCGAGGGTTTACTGTATACACATTTGTATATTGTCTCATACCTGTCCATCATTTACCATGTTAGTTAGGAAGTGCCAGGAACAGATGAAGACAGGACACCTTTGCTCACAGCCATTCTCTAGCTGTCATGTGCAGTGCATCAAAATCACAACCTTCTATCCACAACCAAGCCCCACAGACCTTTCCATGGTTCCCCCAAGTCCCTTCACAAGTCTTTCCAATACAACAAACATCCTTTGCTCTTCTTCATCTATAACCCATGCCTCGTACCCATTCAACATCGTTGGGACAACTATACTTCAAAGATACCCTTTTTTGCCCTCCCACATAATGACCTTTCCTTCCATATATATATGACTCCCCTCCACTTCCATGGTTCCATTCGCTGCCTTGTCCACTCTTAGGCATGTAAAGCTCTTCGCTACTTCCAAATTTCTCCATTGAAGCTCACATCCCAGCTATCCTGTCCGTCATTTCTGCTTAACCTAATATCCTCGCTTTTATTCACATATACACTCACTTCCTCCTTTCACACACTGTCCCAAACTTAGTCACCAACTTCTGCCATTTTTCACTTGAATCTGCCACCAGTGCTGTGTCATCAGCAAACAACAACTAACTGACTTCCCACAGACTTTATATTTGCCTCTTTCTTCAAAACCCTTGCATTTACCTCCCTCACCACCCCATCCATGAGCAAATTAAACAGCCATGGTTATATACACAACCCTGCTATAGCTTTCATGTGGAACTACTCATTCCCTTCTCTTCCTTCTCTACACATGCCTCAGACTATGTATGAATGTATGTATATTTTTTCTTTCAGAAAGAAAATTGAGTGATAAGAGGAAATTAATAGAATTTTCCAAAAATTTGATTAAAATTTCTGCACTGAAAACACAGTAAATATCTAGAGTAACTGCAGTCATTGGGATAAGTAAGAGGTTTCAGCAGAAAAATGATCAAGCACAGGACTTATCTGTTAATAAGTACTGTATTTGAAAATTCAGATAAAAAATGATGTGACATGATTCACTGTTTGTTGATTGCTCTATATTTGGCTGAATAACATGCCACATACTGTCAGAGAGCAGTCATAGCTTACTTTTTTTCCGTAACTAAATGAATACAGTTGCGTATTCAAACATTCACATACATGTTTTCATAAATTTCTTCATGTGAAGGAGGGAGTTCATATAGTCATGTATGAAGGAATGTATATATGCATTCATCTATGCGAAAGTGTGTATTTATCTGTCTAAATGAATCATTGTCATTATAGATGGTAGACAAAATATGATACTGAAATACCAAATTTCTTCATCTAGATTATTATTTGATTCATCTTCAACCTTATCTTTACCTGCCTCAATAGTATGCTGGACAATTTGTGTTGCAGTCCATAGAAGTGGAATGTATCCATCCCTGTTGAAAAGTATTTTTTTTGACCAGCAGACAGTCATCAAGTTTGTCACATTTAGAGTCCATGAAATGGGTGACATGTATCGATGTCATCATCTTTTTTTTTTTTTTAAGAGAATGATGAAGGCAAGAGCTGACAGCAGAAAAACATTCAGGCACATGACTTATGTAAGATAATATATGGCAATTCAGATAAGGAGTGATGTGGTGTAATCTGCTGCTTGTCAATTACTACAACATATGGCTGAATACCATGCCATGTACTGCCAGAGAGCAGCATTGTCCACTCTTGAAATATCCAGTAGAATGTGCTGAATATAGCACAGTTGTCTGTGACTGCATAAACTGTATTTGCTTTTCCTGACATCATCATATTTCAAACTTTAGGATATCATTATTGTAGGTAACATTATAGGGTTAAGTCATATCTCCTTCATAGGCTAAGCCTCATGAGCATCCATTTCTTTCCTTTACTTTCCTATGCCTCTCTCCTTTTCAAAAAATCATCTGTTGGTTCCCAACTGTAACAGGCCTGAGGCAGATGCCTGCAGTCAGTAAATGAATGAGAGTGGCTCCTGGCTAGTTGCAACCTGTCACTTCACCCATGAACTGCAGTGTCATGGGTCTTTGTCTGTTAGTGTCCGGTTGTTAAATCACTGTTAATAAGTTCCAGTGGCTTGATATGCTTTATGGGAGTTGAAGGGAGTGAATCTTCTTGGATACACACTATTTTCTTGCTAAAATTGGACTTAAACCCTGCCATGAGCAATTGTTTTCTCAGATGTTCGTGAGGCTTTGCCTACAGTAAAGAAATGATTATTCATCCTTCAGAACCAACACTTCTTGTTACTTGCAGTCTCAGGGTTCTGTAATAGTGATCAATATTTTACTGCTTTATGTATCTCACATAGGTATGACTCAGAAATGTTGATTTTTTTCAAATGTGGAATATCCATATTATTTCTTTTCTTTGTAGATGGTAGCCAAAACTTCTTAATATATAGTTCCTAGTTGACTTTTTTTTGATTGCCAGAAGTCTAATGCAGCTCAAGTCAGTATCAAATTGATGTTTATTTTTGTGATATCCAGTAATACATAATGATTATCTGTATTTACAATCTGTGGTACTTTAAGCTCCTTTGATGACTAAGAATACTTGTATTATAAATGATGGTTATGAAGGCTGAGTATTAGACACTGTTGTCCCCAGGTCACACTCTGATTGTGGACTGGTGCCTGCGGGACTTCGACGCCCATATCCAATTACACGGTACATTACTGTCTGTGTCTGTCTTTGACTGCAAAAGCTTTGAACCAGCATCAGCATTTATGCATTTATCTGCCCCCTCATTAATCTTAAAGAAATGAGGCTTTCTGGAAAAGAGAATTATGCATTCACATAGCTGTACTTACAAGTACATTAATGCATATTCTGTGGTATGCAGCTTGCCCACTGATAAGATTAATGATGGTTGATAAGCTTTATCTGTGATTTATTTTCTTTTATGCACCAGTTTATTTTGTTAAAGTGTCAAGCATGATAATCCTTTTTATTCCCAAAAAAGAATCCTACGTAAAGTAAACCCAATTTTAAGATAATGTTAGTTATAACTTCTTCAGGTGCTTACCTATTAGTTAAGTAGATTAAGCCATTTATACCTGAATTACTATGAGAGCTGTATCTCTGATATGCTAATTCAGTTTTTTCATTCTATTTGATTAGTTAAATTCAATATTTTTTGATGATAGATTTAAATTTTGTGGGTAGTATATTGGTGAATTTTAGTCACCCGTGGGTGCAGTACTGAAGAAGTAAATGTCACATTTACATTGTTGCTTGACTTGGTGATTTGCCATATTTTCTCAAACTTTACACTTATTGAAAATGTTCCTAGCTTCCTGTTTATGTAAATTATATTTCTTCCTAATTTTTTCCTTTCATATGTGGTAATTGCATCCCCATTTCTTTATGCTCCCTTTTGAATCCTTAGCATGGTAGTCATATTTGTTCTCAAACAGTTAGGTATGGTGTGGGCAGTAACCAACTGTTTCAGAATTCTTTAGCAGATGTTTTGAGGGTCTGATGTTGCATATCCATCTTTTGAAGATTTAGAAAGGTTAATGACTGAAATGAATAGGGAATTTCTACATGGATCAAGCTTGTCAGGCAGGGAAAAAACCTTTTATGGTTTTAACATTATTTACTAGAGGTGGTATTCTTAACACTTCTATTTTTTTGGAACCTGGCTATAAGGCAAGAACATTGGTTAAAACTCTGAACCTTTTCTAGAGCTAGATTGGATGAGACACACACACAAAAAAAAAAAAAAATCAAACATGATGGCCTTACCACAGCTGATGACGAAACAGTGGTTGACATATGATGCAACATAGATATGCCTTGTTACCATCTTGTTTTGATAGAATATTAGCTTTCCTAAAACCCCTCTCACCAAGCAATTGGTAATTACCTTTTTCCAGTCTTAAATGAGAACTGCTAGAGTATTTTTTTCAGACAGACTGTAAGGAAGCAGGCTTTGATTAACAAATTTATGTAACAAAGCTACTCCAAAATTTTTTGAACAGTAGTGACTCAGTGCAAGACAACTTTAGCAAGGGTGGTGTGTGTTGAGCCAGAAGCAGCACCAGTAAAAAATAATGAAGACAAGGGTGGATAGCAGATGGAGCTGTTGACCATGGATTTGACCAATTCTAATATGAGAAGCATGAATTATCACAAGCTTAGACACAATGGGAGATTTTTTTCTAAACAAGAAAAAGCCTGCCATCTGCATTAAACAATTAGGTTATCAAGATACATCCTGTGGATGAAGGGCTCCAAGAACTAAGCCCCATTATATTTTGACAAAGCAGTATCCATGACTTCAAAAATACATGCTAAGGTGTCACTAGTATGTGTTTGGCCAAAGGAGCCAGGAAAAATCTAAGTCATCACTATTATTTTCTATTTCATATTCATCTATTCTTGAAGATTTCTCATTGTTTAATTTAGTTTCTGAAATTTCTCAAGAAGCTGGGTATAGTCTGTTAGGATATCTTTTGGCAGGGGAAGTGACTGTTCCTCTTTGTAAGATTGAGCTGCCTGGGACTGGTACATAGTTTTTGTGTTAATACATGTAAATCCTGTTGTTCCTTTAATGGTCTCTTTAACATGGAAATTTCACTATGTAAAAATTGCTTTATAGGAAAATAGGTGATGCATTCCAAAGCTCTTTTTGGTACCCATTTTATGGTGGATGTGATAATACAAGTACTCACCTAGTGTTGTATCTAGTATCATCTGTACACTCTTGAGGTCATGGTGTAAATGATAACCCTCACCAGTCTCTTGTTAGACAGTGATGACTCCTCCACTGCTATTTATAGTGGGAAAGTCAAAGGAGCAAAAGCTAAAGGCTAATGAAACTGCTGAGACATGCATGTAAGGGTGCAACTCTCAGTGCTAGTGCTAGTGGTGTTAGCAGAAGCATATATATGTATGTTGGTAGTGATGATGTGAAGAACTCATGATATATTGTGTACAGTTGTGGATTATTTCACAGCTTGTGCATAATTGTAGATTTTTGTCTCACCTGCATACTGTGGTAGACCCATAGGGATCACTTTGTCCATTATCATTGTCAACTTTCCATCTCTTCACCGTGAATCAGTACATCCATCATCCGTTTCTCCATCATCAAGCATCACACTTTAACTTGGAACTTATCCGGACCATAACATGAAAATGTAAATCACATCCTTGTGAATATGTATATAATTGCTTTTCAGTATTTAAAGCTGTGGAATTTGTCTGAGTTAGGCACTTTATAAAAAGCTTTAAAATGGACCTGACCTGGCTCATGATTTTAAGTCTAATCTAGATGTTCCTGAAACCTTGTTCATTTGCTTCCCAGTATCTAAATAGTTGAATGGCAAAAGAAGTATTACTAGACACTACCTGCATGAGGTTATGCTGCTGGTGAAAAGTCACCTAGGCAAGGCAGTATCTTTGGGAGTGCAGTTTCGTCAAAGAACTTCTTAATCCAAAGTTGTCATTTCCAGCTAAAGGAAGTAGCCCAGGAGCATCTAGACAGAGGTCCTGGGTAATGCCAGGACTTTTTTAGAAAGGTCCTGGGGTAATTATAAATAGATAAATGAATATTGGCATAAAGTCCATAACTCTGCTGTGGATTTCACTGGAATTAGGACCCATATAGAATGGCCTAACCTGGAGCTTTTCCTGGTTCATAACTTGAAGAAATTTTTTACTTTGTCCATGGACTTTCATACAAAAGTTTTTGATATTTTCTGAACAATATTTCCTCTTATTCTGCATTGCATGCAGTACAAATGTTCCATGGAATATCATTCTAGTTGTCTAATTAGCAAGGTTTCTTTTTGTGTTTTTCAGTTTGAAACTCTGTTCATTTTCCAAAGCAAATTAGTTTAGCTGACGACCCCTTTTCAGCAATTTACTAAATAGCTTGAGAGTTAACTAGCATTGAATTTCCCTAGTTTCTTCAAGATTTTCTTTAGCTGCTCCTTTTGCTGAGCTAGTAAATAATTTAAGCTTATCAGATTGTAATTTTTTTAAGACAGTACAGTGATTCACTGACACCTTATGGCTAATTTCAGTTGAAGCCCCCACCATCAACATTGCATCTTAAGTTGATAGTATTTCTCACTTCTCCCTCACTGTCAGGTAATACAGTGAAGCTCTTTACAACATCAGGCCAGATAGTTGTGTACAGCATTGAATATTGACTCTTCCTCATCTTGCCAGTACTTTTTTATGTTTTTGATGATGTTCCAAACATCTCAAGACTTTTTAAGAATAATCACCATTATATGCATTTAACATTTGATAGATTACCTTCATGTCTAGTTGCTTTAATTGACCTACAACACTGGTCATTTGGGTGAATTATTAAAGTGATGTTAGAAAATAAGAACATGACCTTTACATGAGGGTAAAGATGGTTGAAAATTAGAGTATAATTAAGTATATTTTATGTACACCAAAAGGTCTTTCAATGCATATATTAATTCTTGCTGTATCTCTCCATCTTCACACAAAGGCAGCCCATGAACCTTTTTATTAGACCTTCTGTGGACTAGCCTAGTTGACAGTGATAATTTGTTTAATTTACAAGGATTCTGGCATTGACAGACAAGCAAAAGTTTCTGGTTGTAGCTTGTATCATTGTCACACAAGTTGGTTGAGAAAATCCTTGGCTGCAGTAGATTCTAGTACTGTTTTCTTCTACATCGTGATGTAAGTCATTCATTGCTAATGTCTCCCAAAAAGTCCTGTTTTATAAGCATTATGAACTTGAAGAGGATTGTAGCCTTCATACTCTGTGATTCCCTTCAGGAGTGCTAGAAAAGTTTCTGCAGCAACGTATTAAGAACTAGCAGCCATACTGCTTTGAATTGAGGATCAAAACCACCACTGTGCACATGTCAATATCTTCTTGGCTGGGAGAAGGGGATACAATGTTTTATAAGGATATATAGGAGGATAAGCTTGTCTTTTGTCAGGAGAATCATGTACTGCTCGGAAAGGTTGATATGAGAAGTTTAAGCAGCATCATCAACTCCACTACATGTTTTATCCCTTCCTTTTCCTTCTTTTTTGTGAATACTCACACAATTGCTTAGAGCTGATATTCTCCCTTTCATAAGACAGAGTACACAGCAACAACAAAATTAGTTTTAAAAAACAAATATTCTTTGCTCATACTCATATTGTTTCACACCATCAATTCTTTCCAGCAAGTCCATTTTCAAACAATGAATATTCCATCAGTCCGAACAACTTGACTTATTTTGTGCACATGCTGGCCAATTAAAGTTATTCATATCATTTTTTGCACAATATCCCAGTGGTAGGGGAGAAACAATTCTACCTCCGTATTCCCTGTATGTCTTAGAAGGTGACTAAAAGGGGAGGGAGCAGGGGGCTGGAAATCTTCCCCTCCAGTTATCACTTTTTTGAAAGAAGGAACAGAGAAGGTGGCCAATTGAGGATTTTCCCTCTAAAGCTCAATTCTCTGTTCTTAACGCTACCTTGCTGATGCGGGAAATGGCAAATATGTATAAAAGAAAAAAATGTCTCATAACAGTAAGGAGAAACATTCATTTCCAACATCTTAGAATTTTTTGATAAAAGAAGACTTTATCCAAAACAAACTGTTTTGGTCACCAAGATGCATAGCATCAGGTGTCTCGTGATTGGTAAGTCAGCATCAGCAGTTAGATATGTGTAAACCATCTCTATGTACTGTTAACAAATACAAGGTCCTTGCAGACTTTTAGATTATTGAAGTATAATGGTGAGAATTTTGTTATAAAAGCTTTTATTCTATAGAGAGATCTAGTTTTTCCACTAATGGCTTCTTCACTTTGCTTTGGAATGCCTCAGTTGGATACTGTAATCCATAAACAATCATTTCCCATCATCTAACTAAATTTTCATTGATTGATTGTCATGAATTTTTGAGACAGTGATACATAGAAATATAAGCCAAATTTTATTTAAAGATTTTTGGTCCTTACCATTTCCAAAAGAGGGGCAAGGAAGGGCCATTTTATAAAGTTATTTATAAGTAAGATTGTAATGTGGCATATCACATGGTTAATCTTGAACAGTAGAAGTGATTGGTAACAGTTTATGGATCTTAACCTTAACTGACAAGATATGTGAAGCCTATTTTCAAAAATGCCGAAAAGTGAGAAGGGCTCGTGCAGTTTCAAGGCTCCATAGCAGTCAGAAGCAAGGAAACAGTAGACACGTCTAGATGGAAAATATCCTCGACGAGACTGTACTCCCTTTCATCAAATGATGATACAGCTTTGCCAAAGATGACTTGTCAGTCATGATGTAATCGTAAGCAGGCAGTCAAGTAATACCTTTTTCAATGTAATCCTGCAATTACGTCTTTATATGGGATGGAAAGGGAGCTGTACACTCATTGAGCCCCATCTCTTAAACTTCATCCTCTATTATACAACCTTTCAAACTTTTTTGTATTGTCAGTGTTCATCACAAAGTTTATTCCGTTCATCCTTTACTCTGGCACTATAAAAGCACTTCTTTATGTCTTTTTGAACTTATTTCTTACTTAGTTTCTTTCCTATATGGTTTTTCTTATAAACATGAGAGATATTCTCTAGAAATATTGGGATGAAGGCCATCTAACCCTTTGTCTTTTTGATGGGATCACTGGTTTTCCCCACCTGTTGTTATCCTTCCAACAAGATAGTAGCCACTTATTCAGATCAGGGCCACTGCCAGTCAATCAATTTTACACTAAATCACACTCTGTCTTGACATGAATTTTTATATCATTATTTAGATTGTAGAGACTGCATTTGCATATATATATATCCCTATAGGATTTGGCAAGTTAGCAAGGAAAATGAGAACATAAACAAATGCAGGGTGACAGGAAATTCTCAAACTGACGGTAGAAATTAAGTAGTGAGCAGAAGGTTCAGAAGAGTGTCTAGCAGAACCCAAAGTGCCACACAAATGAGTACTCAGCAGACACAGTATTAAGTAATCGTGAACAAAAGTACTAACAGAGCCCCACTGGTATTCTTCAGACTTTCTCCCCTGATTAGGGGTTCCTTAGATGGTCAAAGTAAAAGCT
This sequence comes from Panulirus argus, assembly GCA_038088735.1. NCBI lineage: Eukaryota > Metazoa > Arthropoda > Malacostraca > Decapoda > Palinuridae > Panulirus > Panulirus argus. The sequence continues at coordinate 4,325 of JAYMFT010094877.1, read as the reverse complement.
AACTTTTTGTCTCATTAGCACAGACATTAGAGTCAGCTGGGACAATATGATGAAGTTGCTGATATGTGTGGTCACATATGCCTTGGTATTTTTTTTTTCCATCACTTCTGGGGCATATATATATACAGCCATTATTGCTTGTAGTAACATCTTATGCATTATTTCCAGAGACTACAGCCTTAAATTTTTCCAGACAGTGTCAGTATACATGGAGATGTCAAGGAAACTTAAATGAAATCTGCACTTTTATGTTAAGTAATAATTTTTGAAGCTGGTACTTTTACAAGATGATAAATTTATTTGTGACAGGAACGTTAAGAAAGATACCTCACGGTTCTGGGAGTGATGAAGAATGTGTGGAAAGAGAGAACATTGTCTGTGGGGCAGAAATGGGTATGTTTGAAGAAAGGCATGGGCTACAGATGAGGCTGTGTGGAGGAGGATGGATGTGTTGGAAATGAAATGTTTGAGGACAATATGTGGTGTGAGGTGTTTTGATTGAGTAAGTTATGAAAGGGTAAGAGAGATGTTTGGTAATTAAAAGAGTGTGGTTGAGAGAGCTGAAGATGATGCTGAAATGTTTTGGACACATGGAGAGAATGAGTTAGGAAAAGTTGATAAAGAGGATATATGTATCAGAAGTGGAAGGAACAAGGAGAACAGGGAGACCAAATTGGAGATGAGGGATGGAGTGAAAAGATTTTGAGCGATTTGGGCCAGAACATACAGGAGGATGAAAGTCATGCATGGGATAGAGTGAATTGGAATGATGTGTTACACTGCGGTTAACATGCTGTCAATGGACTGAACCAGGGCATGTGAAACATCCAGGGTAAACCGTGGAAAGTTCTGTGTGGCCTGGTTGTGGATATGGAGCTGTGGTTATTGGTTTATTATACATGACAGCTAGAGAATGGATGTGAGTGGATGAGGCATTTCTTTGCCTGTTCCAGGTGCTTTCTTTCTGATGCGGAAAATGGCGATAAAGTTTGATAAAAATGTCATTTCACTGCGTATGCCTGAAAATACTCCTGGATGTGTAACAGTAGAGAAGCATGACTTAAAGGACACATTGCAGATGTAAAACCTTGAATTGTATATCATTTTATTTATAAAACTGCATTCTAGTCATTCTTAATGATAAACTTAAAGGAGATATTTTTCAGAATGTTTGAGAATATCCTGCCACAAAGTTTCCCTGGTTATTATGACTGCTTCAGTGAAAGGGTAAAGGGGGACTTGTGTTTCTGGTTGGGAAATCTGGGAGGTATTTGGCAGGTTTTGAGGCTTGATAAGTATAGAAGTGTTGCAAATAGTTACTAGTCATTAGAACACTGGGAAATACAACAGGGATATTGTACTAGGACTTTAAGAAATATTTTAAATGAATATGTAGCACTCACCAAGTCACAGACGTAAACTGACAGAAATGGTGTACTGTAATCATGTTATTAAAACAACTAGACCTGTACATGGCCATTGGTCCTGTTGAAGTCTTCCCTTGAATCTTATGGAATGTGCTGAAGCTCATGTGAAGCCACTTAAAATATCTACATAATGTTTTCAAGTATTTGTGCATTACTCTGTCACAGCTGAATTCATAACACCAACATGCCCCTAGATATTGGATGTAGGTGCTTTGGAGTGTGGACAAGGCCTTGAAGGCCATTTTTCAAGTTTTTGTACATTTGTGCATTCTTGTTACCTTCTCCTGGCTGATCCTAGCACCCATAGGCCCCAAATTTTGATGTAGATACTTAAGAATCTGAGGAAGGGTTTAAGCTATCATCTTTATGATATTTTCAGTTATTTGTGCATTTGTGTGTTTGTTACTATTTTTTGTTGAATTGTAGCATGTAGAGGCCCCAAATTTTGAGTGTGGGTACTTCAGTCTTATTGTGTAAGAATTATTTCTGAATGGAATAGAATGACTGAGGACATGATTAATGTAGACAGCATAAATAGATTTAAGAAACTGTATGATAGAGAATGTTCAAGAGATGGGGTCCAATGAGAGTAAAACTCCCTCCCGAGACAGTACAATTAGGTAATTACAAATATTTGATTGAGAAGGTACAGAGAAAAGCAACTAAGATTGTACCTGAATTAAGAGGATTGGGCAACAGTGAAAGGTTGGGCTACAAAGCTACCTACCACAGAGGTGAGGAAAGAAAGGGAGACCATATAACAGCCTTCAAATTTCTAAATCATTTCGATGATATTGACAATGAACAGGATTTTAAGAAGTACTGGTTTTAGTGTAAGGGTAGTGGATGGTTGAAAGAAACTGACCAAAAAGACTGTGCATGCCAGCAATATACTTAGGTGTAAGAGGCTACTTGATGACAGAGAGTTCTGGAGACAGGGTTCCAGGCTCTGCAAGCTTTAAACTCTTTTCCCACCTTATGAAGTAGGTAATTACCAGGCATATAGTCTTTCCAGGCAGACAGAAGGAAAATGGAGTTGAAGGTAGGAGTTTCAGAAGTTAATTTATTTGTCTGTCTTATCTCATTTTCTGGTATGTTCTTACTAAGTATCATCAGAATGAGCTGATATAAGTTTCTGGTAAGTGATGTATGTGCAGAAAGTACAGGAAAATTGAGTAGAAAGTGCTGAGTGTTCCTTTTCATGGTACTTGCTTCTTGGGCATGAAGGGTCTTGAGATATGTTGAAATGGTGTTTGTATTGTTGTTGTGTTGGATGATGTCCAAAGCATTCATAGGAAAGTATGACTCGTGTTTGTATATCTTGTTGGTTGTACATTGATTTAGGAAGTTGTTTGTTTAATGCATGTCAAGTTAGTTCACTGTTATATTTATAGGAGTGGGGGGGGGATCTGTGAGAAGAGTTTACTGAAGTATGAGGCAGGGTTGGAGTTTAGGGCTGTTGCATAGAAGTGAGTGCTGAGCATGTTATGGTGGGACTCTATTGGGAGAATCTTTGTTTCATTGTGAAGCTGTGGTGTGTCTGTGGTAGCTAGACTTCCAGTAATTTTCTAAGTACAGTATTTTGTGTGGTTTGCAGATTTGTTGAATTTCCTTTTGAAAGGTTGGAGGACCAGACAAGTGAGGTATAGTTTAAAGTGGAGCTGGTGAAATGTTTGTAGAGGATGTTAAATTTTTTTTCCACAAATCTGGTACCAGTTAATGTTCTGAGGGTATTTAGTTTGTGAGTTGCTTTCGTATTGGTGTCATTAATGTGGGGAGTGAATGTTGTGTGTCATATGTGAACCTAGAATAGTTGATGTTTTATTCAGTGGGAATGACTGTTCATTTGAGATGACTGGAGGGTGTGAGCAGGATTCATGTAGAGTTAAAAGAGTGAGGGAAGATGTCTGTGGAGATGCAGACAACCTGTTCTTGGTGAGGCATTGTTTCAGTTGTGTAATGGTGTACTACATGTTTGATTTGCTTTTGTGGTGTTAGTCTATTGTGAGGTGATTGTGAGTTCATCTGCTTATGAATGGACCTTCATGGTGAGGCTTGCTTGAGGTTATGGGAGGTTGAATAGAAAGGGATCGAAGGAGTTGGAGAAATATATCCATACTTACATTACATATATATATATATATATATATATATATATATTATCTTGTGAGTATAAAACTTCATTGAATTTAAATGAACAGGTCACTGTCTGATGGAGCATCATCATACCAGCGCTCTTTGTCCACATCTGAATCCCTAACACGTCCTCGCTCTCTAGAGACCGAGAATGGTCTTAATCCTGATCAGACTCCAAAGGCAGAGAAGGGTAAGCACTGACAAATTCTGTATTTTAGAAAAATGTTTCTGTAATCATTTTCCACTTTTATTATGCAATTACATTTGTTCTCATTTTAAAAAGAAGAAAAATATATTTCAGAGGAACCTGAATCTGCAAAAAGTAACAATTGATGGAGAGCAGATTGAAGAATATGAAGTTCTGAATAGAAGAGTTAAAAGGATAGTATATATGAATAAAAGGAAAGTAAATGAGAGGGTTTGGGAAAAAATTAATGAGAATTTAAAGGAGTATAACAAAGGAAGTATATGGGGGAGAGGGAAACTGCAGCAGGTGCTTCCCTCCCCCCTGAGCTGTACATCTACATGGTAAACTTACTTAATAATAATGATGATTGATATGTTCTTACAATTATTCAAAAAATTTATATCTCCCCAAAAGTAAAATGAATATTTTTTTTCTTGATCAACATTTTCGACGTTAGCAAGGTAATGCCAGGAAACAGATGAAGAAAGGCACATCTTCTCGAATGCACATATATATATATATATATATATATATATATATATATATATATATTATTATTTATTTTTATTATATTT